>VYXC01004913.1:728160-744313 GCA_013397175.1 Platysteira castanea
CCCTCCCTTCCCTCCGCCCTCCCGGGCGCTGCCCAGGATGCTGGCGGGGAGGGGATGCGCAGGGGACACAACCCTCCGGGCGCTGGGTCCCCACCGCACCCCCTTGCCGCCCTCGGGGTTTTGGGACAGCAACCTGCCCTGTCCCTGCCCGCGTTCTCTCCTGTTGCAGCTCCCGCCTCGCCTCCATCCTCCATCTCCATCACCTAGAGGGGAGAATAAGAAGCTGGAAGGAGGGGACACCTTCCCTCAGCCCTCCCCCGGCCGAGGGGAGAGGTTGTCTTGGGCTCAGGGTCCCTCCTCGGCAAGAGATTTTCCTGTTTTTCCTCTCTTTTAGTATTTTTTTTCCTTTCCCAAACAATGACACGTGCGGAAAGGTGGGCTGGAGGTGCCTTATCTGAGCAAACCACACCCAAAAGCCATAAAAAGCCCTACGAATGCACCGAGGGAGTGGGCAGCAGTGTGAGAAACATCTCATCCACCCTCCGCCGGGGGGTACAGCACCAGCGCTGCTGGGGAGAGTTTTTCAAAGCATACAGGTGAGAAAACAAACCCCCAAAGTTTCCTCTTGGGTCCCAAGACTGCCTCACGCCAGCACATGGCATGGGAGACTGGGAAAACTTCAGCGAGGAGATTCAGCGAGATGAGAAGGGTTTTTTTTTTTATTCTCCCTTTTCATCATTATTATTTTCTATATTATTTTCTTTCACTCCCAAACACTATCTGTGGCGGTCAGTCTGAAGCAGGGTTGCCAGCGAAAGCTGGGAGGCCCATTCCAGGGTACAGGCTTTCAAACCAGCGAGGCAGGAGGGAAGGGATTTAAGCATAAACGGCAGGAGCTGGCTGTGCGGGTTGGGGCTGAGCAGGTTTTTTGTCTTCTGAAGGTGGGAGGGTGATGGGAATAAGGGTGGGGGACCGGTGCTTTTAGTCGGGGGGAGGTAGAAAAACAGTGCTGGGAAAGGCTGAGGGTTAGGAGGGGTGAGCACAGTGCATCCCCAGCTGCCCGGGAAGGAGGGAGGTGGCTGTGAGCTCACAGAGAGGTGAGGGCACGGCAAGGCTGGGCTGCGAGGAGGAAGGGAGGACACCAGGGAGCGAACAAGGCCAGGCAGAGCAAGGATGCCTCATGCAAAGTTGTTCAAGCACCTCCCAAGGACATTCGGGGCGTGAACCACGTCGGAGCATAGCACCAACACCCATTTCTGGTGGTGAGAAGAGGTCTGCAGCTCTCCTGCCTGCACCGACTGACCCAGTGCCCATCCACTGGCAGCGGGGGCACGGAGACAGCCCAGCTCAGGGCTTGGCACTGGTGAGGTGGCCCAGCAAGTGTTGTCCTGGGGCCAGCGCCAGCGAGCGCTGCTTGCAGTGCGTATTCGTTCAGGAATGAGCCAGGCTCCTGATAGCCCTGTCTACCAGCGCCTGATAAGAGAGGATCCCAGGGGATGGCTAATTTTGACTGGCGGTGACTTTATTAAGAGGCTGTTTGTCATCTAGCCACACAACGCTCTTCCCCAGGTACTCCAGAGAAGCAAGACCCTGAGCAGCGTGTGCTGCTGTCCCAGAGGTTTGGCAGTGCTGCCAGGCTGGGATAATCCAGCATCAAAGCAGCAAAACCCTCCAGAAGTGCACCCAGGCAGGGGCTCTATATACAGGCTCTGGCCTGGGCTAAGCTGCTCCCGTGACAAAACAACACCCACAAACAAAGAGCTCTGCCCCGCAGGGTTGGGATGCACCAGGAGCTGCAGAGCCCACCAAGGAGCCCACTTCCCAAGCAGAGGAAGGCTCCCTGCCATGCCAAGCCCCTGTTTTCCCCTGCTCTGCCTGCCCAAGCCAGAGTCTGTCCGGATGTAGGACCCACCGGCGCTGAGCAGGAAGCTGAGACTGGGAATCATTGTCCTGTGTTGGCTCCTGAGCACTCCCCGCCCAGGCAGGTGCCCCTGGCAGTCCCTGCCGAGGTGGGGCTGGTGAGGATGAGGATGGCAGGACAGCAGGGGCACATCGCTGGGCTGGCTCTGGGGAACAGACGTGCTGGGGTGCTGTTCCCAGCCCAGCACCACTGTGGGCTGCAGAGTAAATCCCTGTCGTTTGGGTAATTTTTCTTTGCTTTCAAAAAAACCAAACTAAAACAAAAGCCAAAAATACCCTCCCCCAAAAAACCCTCAACCCCCCCCCCAAAAAAATAANAACCAAACAAAAAAAAAAAAAACAATTAACTGACTGCTGGGATGATTTCATTGCCTGTGAACCTGTGAACATAAGACTGGTCCCGTGGCTGCAGATGAGGCAGGGATTCCAGGGTGACAGACCAGTGGCAATGTGCCCTCAGCATGTTCCCTGCCCCTCAGGGGAGCAGAGTGAGCATCTCTTAGAGATCCCAGCTCAGAGCCAGGCCATCTCAGCTAAGGAATGCAGCATCCCTGGGATCTTCCATGGGGATGCTCCTCCTGGGCAGGGTCCCACTGTGTCTGGGAAAACACAATAAAGACGCTCTCACACCTGCCAGGTTCAGCAGAAAGGAGGGAAAAGAGCAACTTTATTTACGTATGTCACATTCTTAGAGAATTTTCAACTCCACGAGGGATTGGAGGACATGTCACTTCCTCCTCAATCCCACTGGAGAGAAAAGATGCTCATCAAAGTTTCTCTTATCACAAAAGGAATGAAAAACAGAATAGACAGTTAAATAAACATTGGCTATTGTTTACATGAAAGTGTGTGAAGAATTTCTGACTCCAAGGTTAAAACAGAAGGCTTAGCAAAAAATCCCACTGCAGTTCAGATCTGCTTGTGGTGTTCAGGAGCAAGTCAAAGGATGCTGGGTGGGAGAAAGGAGGGCAGAGTGGTGTCACAAGGTCAGTTTGGCACGTTACTCCTCAGCCCATCCCCACTCCTTGTCCTTCCTGGCGTGTCCCTGCTCTTTGGGCCCTCTGGGCTGTCAGACCCTGCAGCCAGGGCAGTTTGGGGCAGGGGTTGGGTAAGACAAGTTGCCCACGCTGGGCAGGAGCAGGGGCTGGGAGCCTCTGGATGGAGGCAGGGGGAAGGGGGCAGCCCCGAGATGCTGAGAGAGGGCTCTGGGATGGTCCCAGTGCAGGAGTGGGGTACCCAGGGCTGGTGCAGCCCCACTGGGGGCAGGTGAAGGGCAGCTATGGGGTGCACTATGGGGGGAATGGACAAGGTGACCTTTAAAGGACCCTTCCAACCCAAACTGTTCTGTGATTCTAGGATTTTAGCTGGAGCTGCTTTTCCCCACGCCTGTCAAAAACCATCAACCAAAGCCTTCCTCTCCCTCCGCTCCTCCTCGGGAAACCACCAGTGATCTTGACATGGGAATAAAGGCTCTGGGAGAATCCAGCTTTTTTGTTCACGGCCAGGCAGCCAAATCCTGCAAGCCTGAGACAGCAAGCCTCAGCAATCAAAGCCACGAGCGACAGCCGACCCCGCTCAGGGCACAGCCCCAGCCCTCCCTCCTCTCCCTCCCCAGTCCTCCTGCTTTTCCCAAGCAGATTAGGAGCCTGTTCAAACGCTCAGGACCCCCGGAGGTCAGAGACGCTGGCCTCCCGCACCAGAGGTTTGTTTGGGAACTCGCTGAGTTTCCTGCTCCTGGTAGGTCTGGAGATAAGCCCTGGTGCCAGTGCCGGTAGGAGTCCACGGTCATTCACCAAAAATCCAGCAGAAAAAGCTCCAGAGCCACAGAATCAAAGGATCACAGAATGGTTTGGACTATAAATCCCTTAGTTCCACCCCCTTTCCATGGGCAGGGACTCCTTCCACTAGCCCAGGTTGCTCCAAGCCCATCCAACCTGGCTTTGGACACTTCCAGGGATCCAGGGGCAGCCACAGCTGCTCTGGGCACCCTGTGCCAGGGCCTCACCTCCCTCACAGGGAAGAATTTCCTCCTAATACCTAATCAAAACCTACTCTCTTTCACTTAAAAGTCATCTCCCCTTGTCCTATCACTACGTGCCCTTGTCAAAAGTCCTGTCCCCTGTGTGTCTGTGCCTTGCAGGTGGGCACATCTTGTAAGGGATGAGAGACAACCACGGAGACCTCCCATGAGCACTGCCCTGAATTCCCCACGGCCAGGAGGGCTGGGTTCCCCTCACCCTGCAGCACCCAGCAAGGTTTCCCTGTGCTGTTCAGTCCCGTGGGTTTGGTGACAACAATTTCTCTGCCAAGTTCAGCTGTACCTGCCTCAAGCCTTCAACAAGCCACGCACACAACCTCAACTCCTCCAGCAGTGGAGCCAAGGGATGAATTGAAATAACAGCAAAGGATGTGAGTGCTGCATCACCCTCACTCCCCACACCTGCCTCCTCCGCCGTGCTCCGAGCCCGCAGACTGCCCAGGGCAGCAGGGATGCAGGGAGCCCAGGGAGGCAGCCAGCTAGCCAGGCAGCCATCGGGCCATCAGCTGGGGTGCTTGGAAGAAGGTTCACTGCATCACCATCAGATGCAGCTGTTTTGGAGCAGCCTTGGATGTCGTGCTGGAGCCCTGAGCTGCAGCAGAGCTGTGCTTTGCGTGGCTCTTGCAAGCTCCCAGTACGAACCATCTACTTCCAGTTGGGAGGTGAGGGTGGTGAAGATGCTCAGCAGCTCGCTCACATCTCTGCGTAGGGAACACGTTCCCTACCCAACAGCCTCCAAGCATCTTCCTGCATCCCGAAGTTTTACACCTCACCAAGAACTTGCAGGTGCTAAATTAAGACCTGCTGGAGAACAGGGCATGACCTTTGCCAGACAGGGTGTCTCAGATATTGAAAATTATTCCAACTGCTGACAAAAGGCAGGGACTTACCTGCCTTTACGTAATGTAAAGCAGCAGAGGAGCCAAGGAGGAAAAGCACACATGAAAAAGCAGGGGGGGGAATGGAATCAGCTCCTCACTTCCATTCTGCTGCTGTCGCTGGGGAGTTTCAGCCCCAGTAGGTCAGGATAGTTAGTGCAAGCACAGCTCTGCATCCCAACTCCATGGCAAGCGTTTGCCCAGGGATGCCACGCAGCTCCCGTGCCCGCAGCAGAGGCAGGATCCCAGAGGAGCTGTGCAGGCACCAATGGGAGGAGCACGTTGGTACAAACACAGCAGGGACCAGCTCAGACTTTCCAAATCCCACCCCAGCAGAGCCAAGCCTGCTGGCAGGAGCCCCAGGAGAGCGTGTGGGTGGAAGCTCTGATGGCCAGGTGGAATCATGGACACGACCTTGCTGCATTTCCATCGTCCGTGTGCCCACACCAGCCTCTGCTTGTTAATCCCTGCTGGAAGTGGTGCTCACACGTTGGCATCGCTTCCTCAATCTGATTTTCCTCGCAGGAGGGTCGGAGCAGTTGCCTGTACAAACCTCCACCCTCTCCCAATAGCCTTCACTCTGCTGCTGCATTTTTAGGCACTTTCCATGTGTTGCCCACACAGAAAAGCCATTTGCTGGAGCCAGCTGATAAGACATGAACACCTTATCTGGCACTGCTCTCTGAGGGACGAGGGAAGGGAGAAATGGTTTGTGCCACCCCAGCACAGATGCAAAGCTCAGAGGTTCCTCAGAATTCACATTTTGAGATCTCTCATCCGACCCCAGCCAGGGAACGGCTGCAGCAAGAAGAAAAGGGGCAGAAGCAAACGAGCACAGTGGCTGGGGTGGAGGCAGAGGGGCTGCACTTCACTTTGCTGTCCCTGTCCTCAAGGTGGAGCAGGATTTTTGGCACGGTGAATTAGAGGTGCCACCTTCTTGTTGATCCAAAACTCGCTGTCACTGGGACATCCTCTATCCTGCACAGAACCTGCTTTGTCATTTGGCAGTGAGCAACAAAAAGGAGCGTGAAAGAGTCAGACCCAGCTCTTAAAAGGTGGCCAGCAGGGTTTTAAGTATTTGGGGTTTGGACAAGTTCATCACAACAAGGAAACACCTCTGCCCTCCCCATTCATTTTTAGAAGAGACAGGTTAAAAATAGACTTTCCAGAAGAGCCACAGGCAGGGGAGAGAGGGGGATGGAGCCGTGTGCCAGCTGCCAAGGAAGCTCCCAGCCTCCAGCTCACAACTGTGCCATGGATCTGCTCCACCCAGGTCATTCATGGCCCACCTTGGGGCAGGTTGGAGCCCTGGGTAAAGTGTGGAAGAAAGGATGAGCACATACACACAAATGTTCTTCTCAAGCAAGAGAAGAAAGTGCTTATCCCAGGCTGGGGATATGGCACCTCCTGGTTGTCTCTGGACCAGGAGAAAGACCACGAGATGAACCCTGGCACCACCCACTACCCAGCGAGTTTTCGGTTGGGTTTTTGGGTTGGTTGTTGGATGTTGCCCACGGTGGGGTTTTGCACCTGCAATGTAGGAAAAAGCAGCAGCCCCAGGTGTGCACCCCCAGGCCATCCTGGGACCTGTGAGTCCAGGAGCTGGAGCTGGACTCACAGATAAAAGCTGGACTCACAGATAAGAGCTGGAGGCACCAAGAGCACTCAATCCCTCCAGCCTTTGCAACCTCCATTCCCCATAGGACTGGCACTGGGATGTGCCCTGCCACGCTGTGCCTGCTGTGCCAGTTAGCTGAAGCCCTTGAATCTTTGGTTTTGCCTTCCTGAACCCGTCAGTCTCCCTATCAATGGTGTTGTGATGATGCTCCCCCTCTGTGGCCCACCTCAAGCAGAGACACCTTCTAAGGATGTTTGGTGCTTTGCTCCTGAGATGTTTGTGGCATTTTTTACCCCATCCTAACCCCGGTGCCACCTCCGAACCTTCTCAATCCAGAGTGCTCATCAGAGCTGTTGAGCAGAAGAGGGCAAAGCATGGGTGGGAAAGCCTTGGTCAGGAGAAGATCTTGCTGGCAAGGACCACCCCTTCCAAACCAGAACCTTCCTTGGTGCTAAAACCCATTGTGTCTCTGTAGCCTGCTCTCCCAGTCTTCATCTCAGCTCTCCTGGTCTTCATCTTAGCTCACTCAGAGCTAATTAGCTGTTTTACCTTTATCCCTAGGTCAGGTTTTCCCCTCAGCCATGTCTGTGGCTTCTTTTGGAGCTGCAGATATGTGAGTGATTCCTGGTTGAGGAGGTTACCCAAAGCCATCTCTGATCTCCCTTTCGTGCCACTGGCAGAGCTGGCCAGCAGCACTTCCAGCTTCTGCCAGCCTCACTGTGCTGGCAAGGAGGACAGGAAAAGAGCAGGAGTCCCACCTGGGCAGAGCTGGCAAAATCAGTGATCTACCACTTTGGAGGCAAACCCACTGGGCAAGGTCGTGCCAGTTAAACACAAAGAGGAGAGGCTCTTCGTGTCCTGTCCTTCTTCTGCAAGCCTCCAGCTCCTGAATCTGCTGCTGGAGACTCCCCTGCAGCTCAATGTGGCCATGCACTCCACATTCTCTCCTTGTAACCCACAGCGCTGTGCCCATCGCTGCAGCTCTGCCACCATCACCCACAGTGATCCTTTCCCTCCTTGCCTTCACTAGGGCCTGGAGAGTCTGCAAACAAGCCATGGCCCACACACTGCACCCCAGCTAGGCCTGGGAGCACTTGGCCAAGCAGGAGGAGCTCCTGGGATGCAGCAGTCCTGTGCTGGTAAAAGCACAATAAAGGAAACTCTCACACCTGCTAGGTTCAGCAGAAAGAAGGAAAAGAGAGACTTTATTTACATTTATCATACTTTGTAGGATTCTCAGCTCCACAAGGGATTGGAGGACATGTCACTTCCTCCTCAATCCCACTGGAGAAAAAAGATGCTCATCAAACTTTCTTTTATCACAAAAGGAATGAAAACCAGAATAGACAGTTAAATAAACATTGGCCATTATTTACATGAAAGTGTGTGAAAATTCTCTGACTCCAAGGTTACAACAGAAGGCTTAGCAAAAACCAGGACAACACAGTCCCTTGAGCATTACCCACTGCCCGACGGGGTCTGTGCCTGTGTGCTGCTCCCACTCAGAGCCCAGCTCTCCAGCACTGCCCCGCAGACCAAAGGCAGCTGAAAAGAAAGCTAAAGCTAAAGCTTCATTTTGCTGGGGTACTGGCACGCTGGCACTCAGGCGACCCTCTTAGCCCAAGCTGTTTTTCCATGCAGAAAACCTCAGAGCGAATTCATCCAGCACAATCCCTGAGCACAGGAAGAGCTGTCCCAGTAAGAGGCTGTTCGGCAGCGTTGCTGTCCCACGCCAGTTCGAGGGATTAAAACAAAAACACCCCTTTGCTGGTACAGATCTTCCTCACTGGCTGTGTTTTTCCTGGGATTAAACCGCGCCGGGGAAAATGTGCTTTTCCAACCTGCTGCCGCCCCTGGGCTGAGAGGGCATCCCGCCCGGATGGCTTTTCCTGCTAACCCCTTACCCGCACAGGCCTCAATTCCCCTGCCAGGCTGCCAAAGCACTGGAAGCTGAGACGTGTCCGCAGCTCGCCCCGAGGCCACCGAGAGCCCCGGGAGGCGAGCAGCGCTCCGGGAGCATCGCCCGGCCCGGGAGCACCGCCCGGGGACGCGGACCCGGCCGCACCGGCCCCGCCGGAGGTGCTGCGGTTCTTGGTCTCCCCCCAGTGACCAGACCACAGATGACAAAGCAGCAGGTCTGGCTCCTGCTGGGGATTTCCAGCCCCGCCAGCAGAGCTCCAGGATCCCAGAGGTATGATTACCAGGTAATTATACTAATCATTGTTTCCCCGGATCCTCCCCCGCGGGCAGAGCCCTCTCGCTGGTGTGCAGGCTCGCGTTGCCGCTTTTGGAAGCGAGACCCTGTTTCTGCCGTGCAGCAGCTCTTGAAATGTATATATTCGTTCATTAAGGAGCGCTGACACCGCTGTGGCAAATGACCTGTCAGCAGATTGACAGCAGGAAGTAAGTCACTGCCTCCGAGCCTGCGCTCTTAATGTAATTAAAGCCCTCTGTTTGGAATTCGTTGTTAATTAATATTCATGCTCTGTTCCCCATCTGCCATTCCATGTTACTGGATCCTTCTGAGATTGATCAAAGGGATATTAAGGCAGCAAGCAGACAGAGAAAGAGGGGGTGCCTGGTGGAAGGGATTGAATCAGCTTTTGGTAGAGGAGCAGAATTGCATCCGAGACCCCAACTGCTCGGGGAGGGGATGACTGGAGCATCACCCTGGCTTGCTCCACTGCTGAGGGCAAATACAAGGGATGGTGAGGATGATGGATTGAAAGATAGGCACCACCAGTTGGCTCCTGGAGTCTCTCAGGGCTGCAGCCCTCAGAAGGAGGCGAGAAGCATCTCTGGAGCTGGGTGCCGAGGACAAGCTGGCAGCTGGTGCTGTGAGCAAAGCCTGACTGAGCTGAGTCTAATTGCTGGCCCTGGTGGTTTGGCCTGGGGGAGCAGCTGTGGGAGCCCAGCCCCATGGACCAGACTTGCTGGGCAGATATTTGGGGGTGGAGGCTCAGAGGGAGGATGTTGTCCTGTTTTTTGCTAAGCCTTCTGTTATAACCTTGGAGTCAGAGAATTTTCACACACTTTCATGTAAATAATGGCCAAGGTTTATTTAACTGTCTTTTCTGTTTTTCATTCCTTTGGTGATAAGAGAAAGTTTGATGAGCATCCTTTATCTCCAGTGGGATTGGAGAGGAAGTGACATGCCCTCCAATCCCTTGTGGAATTGAGAAACGTATAAAGTATGAGAAATGTAAATAAAGTCTCTCTTTTCCCTCTTTCTGATGAACCTAGCAGGTGTGAGAGTTTCCTTTATTGTGCCTTTACCAGCACAGGCTCTCCCAATGAAGCCGTACTCACCTGGGCATGTGCAAGGAGGACACAGGTGTGTGGGGTGTCAGTGGACACCAAAAGGTTTCCCCAGCCTAGTGCAGAGCACACGAGGATATTTGCAGGGACACAAGCCAGCTTTTAGTGTGGGCACTGGCCCTTGCAGTGACAGCACACCAGGTGCTCCTCTTCCAGCAGGGCTGGCCCTGGCCCTGGGTGGGCACTGGAAGCGTTCCCCACCCCTGCACAGCCTGGAGGTCTCCTCCTCTCTGATCCACAGCCACTGTAGCATTTCTGTGATGTGTCGGTAGAGGACACAAGAAAGGAGGCTCTGACACCTTCTAGGTTTAGCAGAGAGAGGAAAAAGAAGCTTTATTTACANGGAGGACACAGGTGTGTGGGGTGTCAGTGGACACCAAAAGGTTTCCCCAGCCTAGTGCAGAGCACACGAGGATATTTGCAGGGACACAAGCCAGCTTTTAGTGTGGGCACTGGCCCTTGCAGTGACAGCACACCAGGTGCTCCTCTTCCAGCAGGGCTGGCCCTGGCCCTGGGTGGGCACTGGAAGCGTTCCCCACCCCTGCACAGCCTGGAGGTCTCCTCCTCTCTGATCCACAGCCACTGTAGCATTTCTGTGATGTGTCGGTAGAGGACACAAGAAAGGAGGCTCTGACACCTTCTAGGTTTAGCAGAGAGAGGAAAAAGAAGCTTTATTTACATTTCTCGTACTTTATAGGGTTCTCAATTCCACAAGGGATTGGAGGACATGCCACTTCCTCTTCAATCCCACTGGAGAAAAAGGATGCTCATCAAACTTTCTCTTATCACAAAAGGAATGAAAAACAGAAAAGACAGTTAAATAAACATTGGCTATTATTTACATGAAACTCTGTGAGAAAATAATTCTGACTCGATATTACACACAGAAGGCTTTAGCAAGACAGGACAACACTGTGAGTGCTCAGCATGGATCCCAACATGATCAGACACCCACGGGAACAGCCGTAACTCCTGTACCAAAAATGCCCAAACCAGGTTCACGCTGTCCACTGTTTCGGGTGGGAAAGGCGTCCCCATGTCCCAGCTGAGAGCCTGGTGGTTGCCACCCCACAGAGCACCTGGGCTGCTGTAAGTGCAGTGCTCAGCAGCATGAAGAGGCCAGGCTGGAGATGGAGTGGCCCTGGTAGTGGCCCTGTAACACCCCACTGCCCCATCTCCGGGTGCTGGAGGTATGTCCCTCATCCTGACCCATACCATCCCATCACCCCACACCCAGATGCTGGAGATGCCAGAGCTGAGCATCCTTTGAAATTAGGGCACTTCATGCACTGAAAAGCCTCTTGAAGACTGTGCTGCCAAGGACACAATATAGGACACTCTCACACCTGCTAGGTTCATCAGAAAGAGGACAAAGAGAGACTTTATTTACATTGCTGATACTTTATAGGGTTCTCAATTCCACCAGGGATTGGAGGACATGTCACTTCCTCCTCAATCCCACTGGAGACAAAGGATGCTCATCAAACTTTCTCTTATCACCAAAGGAATGAAAAACAGAAAAGACGGTTAAGTAAACATCAGCTATTGTTTACGTGAAAGTGTGTGAAAATCTCTGACTCCAAGGCTAAAACAGAAGGCTTAGCAAAAAACAGGACAACAGAAGACCCCTCCTGTTCCCAGGAGAGCTGGGGGTCCGTGGGTGGTGCAGACAGGTAGGCAGCTGGAAGGCAGGTCCTGCAGTCAGCCTCCTTCAGTGGGAGGGCACTGCCCCTCTCCCTTTCCTGGGCACCTCCTCTTCCCCAGGAGAGGTGTGACAGGGACAGGGTATCTCAGGATGGAGGTTCCCAAGGGACCAGAGGGACTGGGGCTCTCAGCCAAGCCCTGAGCTGTGTCTGTGAAAGCACAATAAAGGACGCTCTCACACCTGCTAGGTTCAGCAGAAAGGAGGGCAAAGAGAGAGGTTATTTACATTCGACATATTTTATAACATTCTCAACTCCACAAGGGATTGGAGAACATGTCACTTCCTCTTCAATCCCACTGGAGAAAAAGGATGCTCATCAAACTTTCTCTTATCACCAAAGGAATGAAAAACAGAAAAGACCGTTAAATAAACATTGGCTATTGTTTACATAAAATTGTGTGAAATTTCTCTGACTCCAAGGTTAAAACAGAAGGCTTAGCAAAAAACAGGACAACACTGAGCGACAATGGCTCTGTCACAGGAGCACCACAAGTGGGGTTTCCTCAATTAACAAAGCCCACTTTGAATGGCTTTTAGGTCCTTAAACACAATCGTAGGGCTCCAATTGGATGCACCCTGCTCTGCAAGCTGAGTCCTGCCAGTACCTCCTGCTTCTACATGAACAATCAAAGTGATTTATCCCTCTGCCTAAAGCACGGTTGCTCTTTGGCCGTGCATCCATTATCCTTATCTATCTGTCCTGGTTAGGAGCTGAGCAATCCATCTCACCCCCCTAATGTGGCCACGCGGCTCCGCGCGCTCCGAGGGCTCTGCTGGAGCAGACGACACGGGCCTGGTTTCCAGCAGCACTAACGCAATTCCACCGACGTCAGCCAGAGCTGCCACTCCTCACCCTCCTAGGAAATGAAAGCCTGGGGTGGGCAGGGCCGAGGTGGGCACCGGAGGGGTTTGCAGTGGTGAGCAGGACTGGATGTGCCAGCAGGCTCGCCGCGGAGTGCGCGGACCCTGTGCCCTCAGCGTGCAAAGAGCCCGGAGAAATTCTTGATTCTCTGTTGTCCTGTTTTTTGCTAAGCCTTCAGTTGTAACCTTGGATTCAGAGAATTTTCACACACTTTCATGTAAACAATAGCCAATGTTTATTTAACTGTCTTTTCTGTTTTTCATTCCTTTGGTGATAAGAGAAAGTTTGCTGAGCATCCTTTTTCTCCAGTGGGATTGAGGAGGAAGTGACATGTCCTCCAATCCCTTGTGGAATTGAGAACCCTATAAAGTACGAGAAATGTAAATAAAGTTTTTTTCTTTTTCCTCTTTCTGCTAAACCTAGCAGGTGTCAGAGCCTCCTTTTTGTGTCCTCTACTGACACAATTCTCCTGATTAAGTTGCAAAAGGGGACCAGTGGTGTGGTCCTGGGGCATCATCTTCTCGTCTGAGGTGAAAAGATCACAGCGCTCCTGTGCCACATGGGTGACCAACAGTGGCAGCTGCACCCTGGGTCCCCACTGTCCCTGCCTGGGGTGTGGCAGAGGGACTCAGGGAGTGTCTCAGGTAACAGCAGGGCGCTGCCCTCCTGCCTCACGGGGAAGAGAGGCTCCACACCTTGTAGAAAGTGTGGCACCATGAGGATGTCACAGCCCTAGAAGTGTTCAAGGCCAGGCTGGATGGGGCTTGGAGCAGCCAGGTCTAGAGGAAAGTGTCCCTGCCCCTGGCAGGGGTGTGGTAACAAGATGGTCTTTAAAGGTCCCTCCAAAACCAAACTAGACGGTGATTCTATGACCTATGGTTCAGAAATTAGTTCAGAAAATGTGTTTGTGCTGCTAAAAGCACAATAAAGGACACTCTCACATCTGCTAGGTTTATTAGAAGGGAGGGAAAAAAGAGACTTTATTTACATTTAACATACTTTATAGGGTTCTCAATTCCACCAGGGATTGGAGGATATGTCACCTCCTCCTCAATCTCACTGGAGAAAAAGGATGCTCATCAAAGTTTCTCTTATCACAAAAGGAATGAAAACCAGAAAAGACGGTTTAGAAGCTTGAATAAGGGGCAAAATGCACAGTGCCCCTCTGAGGAAACCAGGAGGCGTTTGCAGCTCCCCACCAAGAGGGTCTTCTCTCCCCAAATTTCACCTCCTGGGGTGAAGCACAGGGTGAAAGGGTTTTCCCAAGGAGATTTCAGGAAAAGTGTTTGGCCACAGGCAAACCAAATGGCTTTCCCATGTCTCCTCTCTTGGAAGAAACTGACCCAGTTTGGCTGAAAATTTCCACAGAAATTCAGGTTGAGGCAAATCCCTGGGAGACAATTTCTGCCTGAATGTCTGTCCTGGCATTGTTCTGAGTAATGGGAAACACAGCCCCATAATGGGAAGTATTGGGCAATCTCAGTAACAAGCAGTGTTATCTGCCCTGTCTACAATAAAGCAATTAATTCTCATTAATTTATCCTCTTTGCCTTTGAAGAGGACTTCTAGACTGGGGGGTAGGGGAGAAAGAGAAGAGAAAAAGAGAAGAAAGTGTTGCAATTAGCAAACCTCCTCCAGACTTGAATCGCTCTAGATCTGTGAGGCAGCACCTGGCAGAGCAAGGAGAGGTGTTAAGGGCTGTGGTTAGGAGACCTCTGAGCTCATCTAATAAATGAGGAAAAGGTTCCTGCCACCTCCACCTCTGAGCAGGACCTTGAACAGTTGGGTAATACGAGAGGAAGTTCCTGGGTCATGGAGGACAAGCACTGGGTGGTAGGAGTCGGGCAGCAGCACTTCCAAAAACCAGTCCTGGAGAGGGAAAATCAGGTGTTCTCCCAGTGTTTGAGACCATTTCCACCTGTGCAGAGTGGGCAAGCAATGCTCGTGTCAGGATTCTCCATGGCATTGGTGAATGTGGTTTGCAGCCTCCCCGGAAGCAGGACACCCACAAATTTTTGTGGAAGTGCTCATTTTGGGAAGATTTCCAGCCTGAGAAATTGATGGTTTGGAACATCCAGAGAAACCCTACGTAAGCACCTAAAATTTGGGGAACCAAGGCAGACCCAGACCCTTCAGGCCAGTGCCTAGAGCTGGGTACCAGGCAGCACAACTTGTTTCCCCACTTCTGCAGCCAGCTTGGTAGGTTGAAGAGGGGTGAAATCACCTCCCTGACCACACACCTTCTTCAACATCACCATGGTTGGATGGAGACACAGGTGCTGAGCATCACTGCTGCAGCACAGCACTCGTGCAGTCTGACCCAGTGAGCCACCAAGGTGTTTTGAGCCATGGCTGGCTGTCTTCTGGAAATTCCTGGGTAGATTGTGCCAAGAGATCACCCAGGTTCGACAAATTTAGCTTGCTGTAGTGTCAGATGTCCACAAGCCAGGTTGATTGCATAGCTGCTGTAAGAGCAGGGACAATAACCACGCGCTTGGAGAGAAACCCACAAGCCAAAAAGGTGGTTTTGTGCAAAGAAACACCTTTCAGCCAGCTTAAGTCAAGCAATGAAATATTCATAGGACACTAAAGCAGTGGGCTCCCTGGCTGCCTCCTTATGGGAATCCAATAATACTGGAGACAGCCTTAATTCAATATTCAAAAAGCCTCTTTCTCTTGCCCTCTCTTTCCATCTCCTCAAAAGAGGACAAAGATGGGTTCAGGGACCTCTCGAAAACCTCAGTTTTATGTGCTGGATGCATTAGTGGAGAAAAAACAGTGGAGAGGAGAAATGGGGGGAGGAGGAGGAGCAAGAGCACAGAGATGGGGATCACACACAGGACAGCTGGGGAGTTCTGGCCCCCTGAGGACACTCAGGATCTGAGCCAGCTCTTCCCAAAGGCCCATCTGCATGGTTTTTTTGGGGTGAGGCCCACACTTGTGCCCTGACACAGCCGGTTAGGGGTCAGCTGTTGCCCTGATTTTTTGCTAAGCCTTCTGTGTTAACCTTCCAGTCAAAAATTCTTCACACAGTTTCATGTAAACAATAGCCAATGTTTATCTAACTGCATTTTCTGTTTTTCATTCCTTTGGTGAGAAGAGAAAGTTTGATGAGCACCTTTTTTCTCCAGTGGGATTAAGAAGGAAGTGACATGTCCTCCAATCCCTCGTGGAGTTGAGAATTCTATAAGATGAGACATATATAAATAAAGTTGCTTTTTTCCCTCCTTTTTGCTGAACCTAGCAGGTGTGAAAGCATCTTTATTGTGTTTTCCCAGACACAGTCAGCTCTGGCCCAAGAGCTGTGTGACCATGGTTGTGTGGTCCTGTGTGCTTGCAGACAGACTCACTGCAGAACGGGCTGCTCTGCTCAGCTGCGGTCAATGTCAACAGGGCTGAGACCATTTTTGGTTCAGCATCCATTCTGCAAAAAGAAATCGCTGAAGAGGGAGTCTTTGTCCACCAGCATGGACTGAAAATTGGGATGGTTGGGCCCAGGTGCTCACAGGGACAAAGCCCTGGGGCCCCAGTGACGTGGCTGCTGTCCACATGGAAGTTCTCATGGAACAGGGGGAGGACGTGGAGGCTGGCAGGGCTCGAATGAGCCATTTGGGTGCTTCCCAGTTCTCAGCTCTCGATCCCTGACCTGCAAGAGCAATACTGACATCCTCCTCTGTGGGAGCTGTTACTCCTCACATCTGCTTCGGGTGGTTTGTAGCTGTTCTGAAGTCCTGTTCCAGAGCCAGGAAAGACGAGAGAGGCCTGCAGGTTCTGTTTCAAGGTTGTTTATTGTTCCTTATCTCTCAGCTAGCCCTCAGCTTCAGCTGTGGTCTGAGCACCAGCTGAAACCCTGCAGGAACTGCCCCTGGTCGGG
>VYXC01004913.1:744420-760865 GCA_013397175.1 Platysteira castanea
TTTTGCTGAACCTAGCTTTTGGTTCAGCATCCATTTTGTGTTTTCCAAGACACAAAGAGGGAGCCTTTGTCCACCAGCATGGACTGAAAATTGGGATGGTTGGGCCCAGGTGCTCACAGGGACAAAGCCCTGGGGCCCCAGTGACGTGGCTGCTGTCCACATGGAAGTTCTCATGGAACAGGGGGAGGACGTGGAGGCTGGCAGGGCTCGAATGAGCCATTTGGGTGCTTCCCAGTTCTCAGCTCTCGATCCCTGACCTGCAAGAGCAATACTGACATCCTCCTCTGTGGGAGCNTGTGCTGGGGTCGCAGACCCCCTGAGCAGCCAGAGGAATACCCTGGACTCCAGCACTCCTCCCCATTGCAGGAGGAGGCAGAGGTCACGTTTTGGGTGGAATTGCACCGAGCTAGCCTCCAGAAGTCAGTACTGACATACAGCTACTCCATGCCAGGAGATGGGCACTGGTTCTTGCTGCATCCAGGTGGGAGGGAGCTGTAGCTCTGCCTGTAGGACCTTTCTTCCAGTGTGGGAAGGGACAGGGTTGTGACCAAAGCACCTCCAGCCAGTGAGGGCCCAGGGAATTGCTTGCTGCCCCTCCAAATATGAGAATAGGGGGCAACAAAGGGTACGAGCAGTGGCTTTCCACACCATCCATGGACACCCTGGGGGCTGGATGCTGCAGGTGCTGAGGCTTCACACAGTTCAGACAAATCCAGGGAAGAAAGTCCCCTGTTTGTCATCCCTAGCTTTGGATGACAAAGCTCCATACATGTTGCAGCAAAGTGAAGATTTAGAAGAGCAACATCTTTCCAACCACTTAGCAGAGTATTCCCTCACCCAGAATTCTTTCCCGGAGAATATTTAAAATCCAATTATTTACTCCGCAATGAACTGGTTATTTGGCTTCTTCTGGCATCTCCCAGTCACGAACGCCCTCAAGCAGATCAGTTTCAACCTTCAGAAAACCTTTCTATTAGCATTTGATCTTGTCAAGCTCTTTTTATAGCCGCTCTTAAAGCTAAGTGGGAGCTGCTCGATGGTCACCTGCCAGGCTGGAGCGTGCAGACAGAGGCCAGACAGCAGGGACAGGGTACAGCCCCCATGCAGGAGGCTCCAGAGCACCAAAGATGGTTCAAACAATGCACAAGAAATTGTGGGAAAAGAACAAAACTCGGGTCCACGCTCATGTGCTGGGGTGGGGATGGAGAGTTCCACACTGCTCTGAGCTGCTCCCCATCCCCAAGGCAAAGCAGGAGCCCTCTGGGGAAAAGAAAGGTGCTCATCCTGCTGGTACCATCACTCTGGTTTGGGGGCTGTGCTGGTGCACCCCACAGAAGGAGAGCATGAACAGGATGCCTGCAGGTCCTTTTGCACCTTCTGCAAGAGCCTGGCACTAGTGAGGCCCTGGCCAAACTCCATCAGGACCTGACATGCTGTCTCTTCTTACTGTGCTTTCTGTGGCAGAAAAGAGATTTCTTTCTCTCTTCCTTGTCCTAGCATCTCCAGGCCTGATGCTGATCATGCAACCACAGCTCTTTCTCCTTGCTGGTCTTTTATAGATCCTGGTTGCAGCTATACTTGCAATTATTTTAAGACTTTCTGGCAAAGAACCAGTCCCACAAATTACTGTTTTGTCCAGCGTGTTCCCCTGGACATTTGGAGCCAGAGCAGGTCTCCCGTTGGGATCTCTGGAAACTTTGTCCCTGGACTCTTTGCTGGTTCTCCAGCTGCATCTCAGCCCTGTCACCCCACAACACTCACTTCCTGCCCCATCTGCCACCCTCTCCCCTTTGTAACTTCAAGCCACGTGGAACAGCTGGGCTACATCTCCTAAGGGGAACAGGAACTTTCTGCTTCTGGAACACTCGGCACCACCTGGTCCACAAAGAGGAGCAAAGGTGCAGTGCACCCAAAGGATGCTCCCAAAAGGCAGTGCTGGTTCACTGCCAAACAGGAATTTGATGGTGTCAGGCTCAAACTCTTCCCTGCCTGATGTAGAATCTCGGGTACAGAGTGGAAAACCACAACCCTTACACAGATACAGCTGTGATGCCATAGCACTGCTGTGTTTCTGGGCTGGAGAGCTGAGGCAGGTGTTTTATCCCATGGCAATGTGTCCCTGCAGTAGGCATTTATCTAGTTGGTTTGTGGTGAACAGAGGTGACCAATGCTTGGTTTTCTCCAGGTTTTGAGTCTTACACTTCTGTGTCGGTAGAGGACACAAGAAAGGAGACTCTGACACCTGCTAGGTTGAGCAGAAAGAGGAAAAGAAAAAACTTTATTTACATTTCTCATACTTTATAGGGTTCTCAATTCCACAAGGGATTGGAGGACATGTCACTTCCTCCTCAATCCCACTGGAGAAAAAGGATGCTCATCAAACTTTGTTTTATCACAAAAGGAATGAAAAACAGAAAAGACAGTTAAATAAACATTGGCCATTGTTTACATGAAAGTGTGTGAAAATTCTCTGACTCCAAGGTTACAACAGAAGGCCTTAGCAAAAACAGGACAACCCACTTCAGCTCCCAGTTTCGGAGGCCCAAACAAGGCTTTCTCCAGTTTATGCAGTTCTGTTCTGGGATGACTCTTGGTGAACACCAGGATATAGCTGATGGATCTTGCAGACTACACTGGGGACAGAAAGCAGAGACATGCACTGATGCTTCAGGTGGGAAAGTAGGTTATAAAGCACATCCAAACAAGGCTGCATGGGAGTCGTGTGGCAGAACAGGGGCAGGATGTGGGGTCTACAGTTACACCCCCCTCACCTCGATTCCTTTCTTCTCAAAGAAAAGGAATCAGAAAAAACCTGAAGATCCCTCTTTGCCCAAAGCTCTTGGGCTGCTGGTGGGTGGAAGACGAGCTCTGCCCCATGCAGCAATGGGTGCTGGGGTATCCCCACAACCCCACTTGCTCCCAGCTTCTCCCTTGATGAACCCCTCGAGGGAGTGGGGCCACCCACAGACCCATAAGCCTTCCAAGAAGACCTCTGAGAGGAATAACGCAGCTGACGGATGCTGCCTGTCTGCATGAATCATCTGCCAGTAGGTCACGAATTACTCAGATGTGCCTGTTATCCCCAATCATTCCCTGATTCACGTGGCAGCTTACGCAGGAGTTCCTTGATTAGATTGATCAATATCGAACGCCCTGGCTTGTTGGCCTGACCTTCTCATCTGTGTAAGCCTCCGGGCCATAAACCATTCTTATCCAAAATCTTGACCTCATGTTTAATTCTATCACCGCTGACGTTAGCGGAGGTTAGTTAGGCTTGAGCACGCACTGGAAGCTCAGCTTTCCTGTACCAGGGCCTCCGTGCACTTCCCAGCCCTGACTGATGACCTGAATTCAAGGATGCCTTTTCCCTGGCTTCGACAGGCTTCAGCTTGGCACACGCATAATTCCTGGAATCAGTTCTCCACCACTGATCATGAATCAATCATTGGCTTTCTGAACGTGTTCCACAGAATTCCCTCAGCCTCCGACATGCTGGCAGGCTTTCCCACCACAAAATTAGTTGGCTCTACAGCTCCTGGGATAGCGAACACCCCATGTATGGTTCCTGTCTGGAAGCAAATGGATTTAAACATTTGAACTTTTGTGGGATGAACTTTTTCAGCAGGCCCCAGGCTTGGCGAGAGCCAGACTCAGCAAAAAAAGGGTTGGTGAGCAGAGGGTGGCTGAGGAGAAGGAATGGTGCTCAGGGTTGGTGTACTGACATCAGCCAGGTTGGTGCAGCCTAGAGAGGGCTTTTACTGGTTCAGCAGAGCCCTAGGTACCTGACCTCACCCGAGTGGTTTGATGGAAAATCCCTATGATGCTCCAGTTGAACGCACCTCACATCACACGTCTGTAAGACTGGTTGGTTTGCTTTGTTGTGTAAAGCCAGGAAAACATCCAGGCTCCCTCTCTGGTGAGTGAACAGACAAGCTATGGTTAACTGAGGAGTTGATTTGCCCCAGGTATTCGGGAAAACCAGCACAGATGGGATGGATAAGTCTCACACAGCTGCTCATTCAGACCTTTGGTCACCGAGGGACATTGGACAACAGCTTTTGCTGCAAGAACTAGCTTTTGGATGGCTGAAGCTAGATAAAATGAATCCTACCTCTCAGTGCCCACCCACGCCTTTGCAGATCTCTCCTGCTGTCTGAACATCCCATTCTCCAGGGCCCACTTCCACACATTATCCCCCATGGCTGCTGCACAAGGAAGGCTGCATCTTCCCAGCCAGCAGTGGGAGAGGAGCAGGCAGAGCACTCCAGTCCGTGGGGCAAAGCTTATTTGGCTTTTCCCACAGAGGATCCTTCAGCCAGGAACAGGGACTTCCCACACTATCTGCTTGTGCTTCACTCATTTTACTGGCAGAAAGCTGCGTCCTCCATTCTTCATAACTCTTTTGCTGCAGTTTCAACCAATCACTTCTCTCCTTTTTCTCAAGAGACAGTTTTTATCCTTTTGGGGCAGTTTTGGATGTATTTGAAGCCTGTTTCTACAGCCCCTCCTCAGTCTTCTCTGCTCTTGGTAAACTGCCCCAGCTCCCTGGTCTCCCCACGCTGGCTAGTTTTTCCACACTCACACAGAAAGTTTCCAGTATTTGTGAGGCCACTGAAAACCAAGACTCATCCATCTCCATGAGCTGATTGTCAGCATCCATCAGAAGAGCCCAGAGTCAGACTGAGAGCAGCCTTGGAAGGACTGGGGGATAGCAGTGGGTGATGTGCACTCACAGCCCATGAAGCCACTGGTGTCCTGGGTGCATCTGGCAGCAAGGCCAGCAGGTCATGCTCCCTCCTGCTCTGTGGGACCCTGTCTGAAGCCTCCATCAGCTCTGGGGTCCCCAGCACGAGACAGACACAGGCCTGTCAGAAGGCTACCAAAAGAAGCCAAGGAGTGCAGCTCCTGCCCTTTGAGGAAAGGCTGAGAGAACTGGGGCTGCTCAGCCTGACAAAGAAACTCCAGGGAGAATTTTATTGCAGTTTTTCAGTATCTAAAGGAGGTTTATAAGCAAACAGAGACTTTTTACCAGACCATGTCAAGGCAGGACAAGGGGGAATGGCTTCCAGCTGACAGAGGGCGGGTTTGATTAGATATTAGGAAGAAATTTTGAACGATGAGGGTGATGAGGCCCTGACACAGGCTGCCCAGACAAGCCATGAATGAACACTGCCCATCCCTGGAAGTGTTCGAGGCCAGGTTGGGTGGGGCTTGCAGCAATCCAGTCTAAGGTGTCCCCGCCTCTGGCAAGGGTTTGGATCGAGATGATTTTTAAGATCCCTTCCAATCTAAACCATTCTGTGATCCTCAGACCATGATTTGAACTTTGGAAAGGTGTCCCTGCTTTCCTAAAGAAACACAACTCCAAAGCCTGGCAGGGAAGTTCAGCAGGGCAGGGGATCCCCAGCACCTCTGGCAATCACATCACACCAGCTTGAGTGCCAAAAATGGGGCTGGGGGAAGCTGAAGCCTGAACATCGTGTGGGTGTTTTTGTATTGGCATAACAGAAGACACATTTCCAAAACGGAATAAGTAATTTTTGCCAGTAAGTTTAATTGTTGAACACTGCCTCTCTTCAAACTATTCATGAACAGATGACAACTTTCTCTAATCATTAGTCCTAATTATTCACTCCATCTCTCCTATTAATAACATGCAGGCAGCAGATTGACAGTAAACAGCTCCACGCAATTATTTTGCTTAGTGAAGTTTGAAACAGAAGCAGTGCCAGGTATTTGTGATGGGGCACAGATTGCATGGCACATCCCTGCCTACCCACCACGTGGCTATGAAATCGTAGAACTGCATTTCTGGTGTGAATGCCCCCATTTGCAAAAGCAATGCGTGCCAAAAAGCTGCTGGTTCCCAGGCTCAAAGGCATTTGTTTGAATATCATTGAACAGTGAATACAAAGAAGGACCAAAGCAAATATATTTTACAGAGCTCAGTAAATCACCAGCCTCAACTTTGCAGGAAACAGCTTTCTCTAGGTCCACAGTGTATCTGTGTATTGACAATGAGAAGATTTCCCACCTGAAACCAGAAGGGATTTATTGCAAGGGTACATGCAGAGTATGCAATATTTAATTAGCATGATGTCAATTAGCCACATCACATTGGTTTCCTCCATTCACACCATGACCTAAACATAATAAGGCACCTGAGCTGTATTTGCAACCCTCTGCCTTTCTTTCCTTGTTACCTGGGCAAGGATCCTGGACAGCACCAAAGCATCAGTGAGTTACTTAAGGCTTAGTGGTTTTGAGGGCATTTGAGGCTGTATCCCTAGATTTCACCTTTAGCAGGAAATAGAAATAGGAATCTCCTTTATGCACATAGAGGCCTAAATTTAAAGACTTAAGGCAGGCAAAAATGGACTGCTCCCAAGCATGCACTCATCCCCTGGAAGGGGCAGCTGCAGCATCAGCTCGGGACAAAAATCCCTGCAAGAGGAAACGTATTGACTTGTGATGGGGAGAGCTCCCGTCTTGGTTTTAAATTCACTCAAGATGCAGAGTTTATTCAATTATCAGCTGTCTTTAAACTGGAATGTGGCTCCACTCCAAATATCAGCTGGGCAGGGGAGATGATGACAAGCAGGTTAACCCTTTGTTTACCTTCCAGCTAGACTGAGGGTGGGCAGCAGGATGGCACCGAGCACTTTGACATCCACCACGCATCTCCAAGGTTAAAGCTTTTGGCTCAGTCCCTCACACGAAGAAAGGGATTTGACACTGGCTGTGCCTAGGAGGACAGGTGGAAAAAAAAAAATCCTTGTGGTGTGGTACCCAAAGGGAGGATGCTCTGTTCACAAGCCCCTTTTTGTAAGGGGACCCCATGCAGTACAAAGGACTCTCTGTCCTCAGGGGAGACCCAGGGCTGGAAAAACAAAGAGAGACACCGGGAAAGCGTCTGGCTCATTATTCCCCTCTGAAAAGCCCTCCAGCTTTTTAAAGGAAGTCTATGGCTATGGGAGGAGGGGGTGTGGATTAAGACTGAGAGTCATTGGAAGAGGCAAAGGGGAGAGCTGGCAAGATTTAAATCTTCCCCAAATGCCTTGGGAAGCATGGAGGGTTTTGGGCTGGCAGCCGGGCCCACATGCCAGCAGTTGGGGCTCCTGGGAGAGGTCAGAGCTGCAACAGTGTAGAACACTTTGCTCCTCAAGGATGCATCTGAAGCACTAGAGGGGCACCACTCCCACAGAGGTTACCTTAAAGCCACTGGTTTTCCTGGGGTCATACAGCCATGATCACTGGTGGCTCTGGAGAGCAACAAGGTGCTGGACAGAAAGCAAGCACCAACCAGTACAGTTTTTTCAGTGCTGCTAGAAGTGTATATTCAGCCATAAATACAAAATCTGCCAGAGTAGGAAGGTTAGACTGTATTTGGGATGTTAAAGCCCAAACCTGCTGCTTTCTGGGAATCCCTCCCGTGTTACAGTGCTCAGACTTGAAGCTCACAGCACCATCCTTGCCTCCTGCTGCCGGCTAGGATGCTCCTGCAAAGCAAGATCTGCTCTCGGGGGAAGCGGGGAGCAGAGCCCTTCCCGGCAGCAGGCAGAGATGGGAAGCTGCATCTGTCCCCTGCGAGAGGGACGGTAAATGGCCTCTTGCCTTTGCCATTAGCTCGCAGAGATGAGTCTGGGAAGCAGCAAGCTGCAATAAGCGGCCACGGAGCGTCTTCACCTGGGCTGAGTTTGCCCTCTGATGGCAAGCGCTGGTACTGAGAAGCAGCAGCTCTCAAAACCGTGTCCTCCCTACTCCAGCTAATCGCCCCGATGCTAAACCGGCGTGTTAAGAGTGTTGCTGCCAGGAAGGCACCCTCAGCTCCGGGGTTGAAGATTGTCCCCGTGAAGGCAGCTTCTCCTCGGCCACGACAGCCCAAATTGTGCCCTGCCTTACACGGGAGGGGGACGGTGGTGGCAGAGGCCAACTGAGGCGCTGCGGGGATGCTGCAGCAGCTCGAGGTGGGTAACGAGACTACAGAAATTTTTTTTATAGACTAGATTAAAATAGAAACAGAGAAACAAAGGAAAATAAACTCCTGGGAAGACAGGCTGAGAGAACCGGGGGTGTTCAGCCTGAAGAAGTGAAGACTTCAGAAAGACCCTAGAGCCCTAAAGGGGCTCCAGAAGAGCTGGAGAAGGACATTGGAAAAGAGCCTGGAGTGGCAGGGCAAGGAGGAATGGCTTCACACTGACAGAGGGCAGGGTCAGATGGGATATTAGGAAGAAATTCTTCCCTGTGAGGATGGTGACGCACTAGAACAGGTTGCCCAGAGAAGCTGTGGGTGCCCCATCCCTGGAAGTGTTCAAGGCCAGGTTGGATGGAGCTTGGAGGAACCTGGTCTAATCAAAGTTGTCCCTGCCCATGGCAGGGGGTTAGAATTAGACAGTCTTTAAGGTCCCCTTCAGCCCAAACCATTCGAAGATTCTATGACTTTCTACCTGTGAGAGTGGTTTTTTCTCTCTCACATTTGTTTTGGGTGGTTCTTCAGCTTTTCAGAGTCCTGTCCCAGAGCCAGAAAAGATGAGAGAGGCCTGTGGATTCTGTGTCAAGGTTGTTTATTTTATCTCTCAGCTAGCTTTCAGCTTCTGCAGTGGTCTGAATGCCAGCCGAAATTCTGCAGGAACTACCCATGGCGGGCATTTCTGCCCTTTTTGTACCTGTCTTACAATTCAGTAACTGCTTGAAACGTTTTTATATTTACTATAATATACCCATGAATCTCTACTAATTCTAACATTTTATTTTCTACTCTTACCAATCTAAAAGTGCCACCATCACCAAGAAACATGGAGGAGAGAGAAGAAGATGGAAAAAGAGTGACCCCACCCAAAATTCTCTATTTTGGCTTCTCAGTCCTCATTTAAAAAAATCTAAATTCTACATTTTCACCCTGTGATAAATTAAACTATTAATATATATTTTTAAACTGCAGTTTTTTGTAGTTCTTCTCATAACATTGGTATTATTTCCCATGGACTAAAATCAAAAGCTGTATTATTTTGGGCTTTCTGCCAGGGTCTGAGACCTCCTTGCTGAGGTTTCCGACACCCCAGGGCAGCCAGAGGCATGTCCTGGACTCCAACATCTACCAGCCATCTACAGCTTACCCCACACCAACAGCTGACTCTTTTGGGGGTGGTTCTTGCAGCACTAACCCCTGTCACCTGCCATCCACCCAACCTAGCAAAGAGACAGCAGGCAAGAGAAGCAGCCAAGGGCTGCCCCATGCAGGGGACAAGCCAGGAGCCCGGGATAACCCCAGCACAGCAGGGCACTCACCGAGAAGGGTCCAGGCCAAGCACAGCAGGGAGGGCTGGATTCTGGTAACAGGGTCCACCAGTTGTCAGACACAGCAGAGGAGTGGGGTCCTGGGCCCATCCAGAGGCAGCAGCAGATGAGGCAGGACTGGAAACCAGCTACCTACAGCACGGGTACCAAGTCCCACCCACAGAGAGGGTTAGGCATCATCACCCTACAGCCAAGCAAGGAGAGAAGTCCTAGGATGACCTTAAATACAGTGCCTGGGCCAGCTGCCAGAGGATGTGTGGGTGGAGGTGCCAGATGAGGCTGCTCAAGGCAATCAACACTTTTTGGTGCCCCCAAGGTCCTGACACCTGGCATGATGGTGTCTCTCCTCTATTTCTCTGCTGAAAGAGAGAAGCTGTGGTTGCCCGGAGCCTGGGAGTGTCCAAGGCCAGACTGGATGGAGCTTGGAGCAACCTGGTCTAGTGGAAGGTGTCCCTGTCCATGGAAAGGGGGACTGGATGATCATTAAAGTCCCTTCCAACACAAACCACTCTGTTTCTCTATGACTTTTGCCTTTCATAATAATAAAGGAGGGAGTTTTCAGAGATAGCAGCACGTGCTCATGTTCAAAGACCCAAATGCAGTCCACGAAATAGACTTGCTTCATACCGTAAGAGCACACAACTACATCAACGTTATCACATTTTGTGGGAGAGAAATCAGCATAGACACAGATAGACATCAAAATCATCCTTATTAAAATGATTATTACAGTTAGACTAGAATTTGGTCATGGTTGTATTTAGACACGGTGTATTAGCTGGGTGGGAGTGACAACAGGGGCTGAGTTTGGCCAGATTTGGGGGGTGTTAATGGGAACAGGTAAGGAAGAGCTGAGCGTTGCCACTGCACAGCATGAGAACCAGAGAGTGTGCCAGAACTTCAGCATCCCAGGATAGACCTGGGGTTGCACAAACTGAGTCTGGGTCAAGCCTGTGTGTGTGAGAAACCATCTCTATCCATGCTTATACCAAGCAGAGGGTTTAGTTAATATTTGTCTAGAAAACCTACTCTTAATACAAGGTCAAACACTCTTGGAGCAAAAGGAGATGCCATGAGGGAACCTTCACTCTACCCCTGGGCACATCCATTATAGTGTAGTGTCTACTAATGAGATGGTATCAGCATTTTTCCTGTGTAAAGGGAATTTCATCATTTTGAGCAGTGAATCAGGTATTTCTGCTGCTGTAGGTCAGGCTCCTCTGTAGCTTTGCTTCAGCACACACACATTAAAACTGCAGTTGCATGGACATTTCTCTTCAGGTCTCTGTAGAGCCTGGAAACTTTGAAGGCAGTATTTCAGTATTAAGGAAGAATCACCAAATTATTCTAACCTCATTTTAGTTCAATCAAGTCAAATTTCTCTTCAGAAGGCCAGAATGATATAGTTGTTTGCAGTGCAAAGAAGACACTTCTATCATAAACCTCTTTCTTTTTTTTTCTTTAAAAGATCTGAACTTTCTAAACACAGCAATAAATTTAAACATTTTATTTTTGCTGATTCTTTGTTTCTGAAAGGGGTTAAACCATTTTTGCTCAAAATCCCTATGTCAGCTTGGAGCTAGCCTAAGGCTGAGGCATCCAATTTCATCTTGCAAGTAGCAAAGGTGTTATAAAGCACTGAAAAAAATATATTTTTTAAGAACTTTGTATAATCTTAAATAGAGTAGATGTCTCTAAGCATCCCCCCTTCCAGCACTACTTGTTTTTGCACTATTAAACTAGAAAAGAAATTAAAAAAACAACCAGCCAACTCAGTCCCCCACAGTTCCTGCTGTTCTCGTATCCCAAGCAGCCTGAGCTAGCCTAAACTGTATATTTTAACAACAAAATAATCTTTCACAGTCAAGTTTTGGGTGATGACCAGGCACATACCTGAGTTTCCATCCCCTCCAGATCCCCACGTCTCTGTGCCTGACTGCAGGAATCGAAATTCAGAGATGTGTCCTGGTTTCTCCCAGTAAACTGGGGAAGGAGGTACCTGATGGGTAGGAACCAGGTCTCCTGAATAGCTTTGCTGCAGGTTCACTCCAGAAGTTGCTGACAGCCTAATTTTCAGATTTATGGAGCATTAAGAATTCCCATTGACTCTGTAACCAGGTGATGAATCTGTCTACGCTTCATTTTTCTCAGCTACACAATGGGAGAAATGGCATTTCTATCACTGACTAGCTGAGAGGTTAATGCAACGATTATTAATAAAGTTCCCTAATAACCTCTGGAGCAGCAATTCCCAAGCCAGGGTGGCAGTTCCTAGCAGGGTTTGCTGAGCTCCTGAATGGACTAACGGACCCAGTGGAAATGAGGTGGCAGCAGCAGGCTCAGAAACGGAAGCACAAGCAATTTTCCTAATGAGTCATCAGCAATCCAGAATGGAGCCTGGAGCCTGGGAGGTGACTGTCACACCCCCAGACGTGTGGCCCATGCATCACTCAGTGTGGAAGAAGTCTCAGTCTCCCTGCAAGACGATCCATGCAGAGTGTCCTCTGTGATTTCCGTGGCTGTGCTGCCACTGGACATCATGGCTGCAGCCTCTTGTTGCACAGGTAAATGGAGCTGCAGCTGCAAATGTCACAAACTCAGGGGTTGTATTAAGTAGGATTTATGTACCCAAAAGAGCAGAACCTTACACTGCTATTAAAGTTCATTCATCGATAGACAGTAGTTGTCTGTTGCCCTGTTTTTTGCTAAGCCTTCTGTTTTAACCTTGGAGTCAGAGAAATTTCACACAGTTTTATGTAAACAATAGCCAATGTTTATTTAACTGTCTTTTCTGTTTTTCATTCCTTTTGTGATAAGAGAAAGTTTGATGAGCATCTTTTTTCTCCAGTGGGATTGAGGAGGAAGTGGCATGTCCTCCAATCCCTTGTGGAGTTGAGAATCTTATAAAACATGTCAAGTGTAAATAAACTCTCTCTTTTCCCTGCTTTCTGCTGAACCTAGCAGGTGTGAGAGTGTCCTTTATTGTGCTTTCACCGGCACATCTGGATTCTCTGACTCCAAGGTTAAAACAGAAGGCTTAGCAAAAAACAGGGCAACACTTGTCTTCTCCTTTTCTCCTTCCTTTAATGCCATGGGTAGTGTGTCTTCCTTCTTTGCACAGGATCAGATCTGATACCTTGCTGGGAAATTGTCAGTGACTGGCTTCAGAGGCTAGAAAATACAGAAAAGTAAGAGCAAATTCCTACAGTCAGCCTTACAAAATGTACATCTGTCAGAAATACCAGTTTCTTTGTGTAAAATAATCACTGAGGACTATAGCTGGAGACAGCTCATCCCAAAGGAACTGATTTGTTCGCAGCTTAAGTTTCAGGCCACTCGGGAATGGGTGATGTTTGCTTTCCTTGCTTGATCCACACACCTTTGAAGGCAGACAGATATTTCTCCATTAAGTGAGGAAACACAGGCAATCCTCTGGAAGCAGGACCCTACAAAGAGTGTGCTGCACGAGGGTGCAGGTGTCCCCACACCAAGACTTTCCCCTCTGTCCTGAGCCCATCATGAGTTGTGCTTCCATGCAGGATTCCAGCCTGCAGGCAGTGCAGAGGCACACTGCTGACTGGAGGAGACAGAGAAACCTCCCACAGCTGATCGATCATGTTTCACTCTTGCACCCTGGCCACTGAGAGTAATCACAGTGTTGTTGATACCTGGACTAAATCAAATTAATTCTTAGAGCTCATTTTGTGCTAACAAGAACGACAAGACAACTGATGAATCACTGTTCTAGCTGCAGTGAACTTTAAAACTGGAAGACTTTATCCGTATCCTTTTTCCTGATACAACACATAGGTATCTCCAGGAAACAGCATCTAACCTGCCCTTAGGCTGCCTACATGGATTGTGGAACTGGTAATCCAAGGTAACTCCAGGAAAGAAGTGTCCCCAGAAGTCAGAGGCTGCTCCGGATGTATCCAGGCAGTGAAAAGAAGGTGTTCACTTAGAAGGTCTCCAAGAGCTCATAATGGTATCCTACAGCTCAGGAATCAGGGAGATCTTCCTCAGGTATTGAAGTGCTGGGTGACACACTCATTGCCAGGGCTGAGGGTGTAGGGGATGTTGTGAAGGCCAGTTATATATAGGCATAAGTGAGCATATATTTGATTTTTAAAACAGTTTTTGCCTGTGTCATTTTTTCCCCCTGGAGCACAGTCAGTCATGNATGGGCATATATTTGATCTTTAAAAGTAATTTTTTCCTCCCTGGAGCACAGTCAGTCATGGCATCAGCAAGACTTTTCAAGGATCAGCCAGTATTTCAGTGCCCAGCATGGGGTTGTGCTATTGCCAATACTACTGCTTACTGCTTCTGAAAGTAGACGCTCATCCATAAAGCTTTTGATCCCTCTGGAAAGACAAGGAAATGAGACTTTCCTTTCTCTTAGCAATAGAAAATAAGATGCACACAGACACCAACAGCCACGCTGAAAGAAAAGTCTAAATAACAGCAATTCTCTTTTGCTTCCACTGAAAACAAGGGGAATCACTAGATTTCAATGACTTTATGGAGACCTGACAGTCAGAAAGCAATTTACAGAAAGCAGGGGAACACAATGGCTAAAAAAAAAAAATCCAAACCCAAAACAAAACACCAGAAAGAACCTCCAAAACTATATTAAAAAATGATTTTAGTAACAGCAACAAGGAGTTAAATCATGGGAGTGACTCTAATGGCACATGTCAGCTTGTAAAGGTGAGATTGCTGACCTGGATCTCACAGGGAAACCGCCTTTGAATTTCCTGGCTTGAATCGAATTCCTCAGAGACATTTTGGGGTTTGCTGACTGCCTTGGGGATTTTCCCCAGCATGAGGGGTAAACATACAGAGGCAAATACCCAATGGTATTCCAGCACCTCTGAGAGGGGAGGCCAGGAGGAGCACGCCACAGCTCTACCCCTTTCAGCTGCACGTCCAGGGTAAATCCACAGCTGTTTTGTCGTGCTCCCTATGGGACATTTGTCATCCAGCATCCCTGCCAGCCTGTGGCATGCCTGGGAGGTCTCCTGACCAATTCTGCCTACCTGAAGCACCTTCTTTTTTCTCTCAGACCAGTTTTACCAGCTCCCATACTGGTTTTACGGCTCACGCTGCTGTCCCTACTGGGAGAAGTGCTGCAGCACTGATCTCTTTGGGCGTTTTCCCATACCTGGGTTTAGGATTACCCTCCTCAGGGAATGCCCTAGTGTTTCACCAGCTGCCTCCTTAACTCTAGACAAGTAAAGCTGACTGCAGACAATACAGTTACTCAATGCAAAGGAGGCAGTATGTTTCCATAGGCTGTTGAAAGAGAAGTGACAGGGAACAGCAGGTATCTCTCCACAGGACTTCTGGCCAAGCTAAGGAGTTGACAAGTGCTGTGTTCCATGAACTTTTCAGTTTGGCTTGCAAAAGGCTGGATGTGAGGGCAACATTACTCATAACACCCAAAACATCTTTGGGGCATCCTTTATCAACATTTTACTAATTCACTTGTGCAGAAACTGGTCTGCCCTTGCTTCTGTTAAACTCAGGTCTGCTGTTGGGGAACCCAGCTGTGGTTCTCACCATTGGGATTCCCATCCACCCAGGCATCAGAGAGCTGGCTCAAGCCTGGTAAAAGCTGTTCACTCACCACCAGTCATCTTCCACAGAATCGTAGAATCTTTTAGGTTGGAAAATACCTCCAAGGTCATCGAGTCCAACCTGTGACTGATCACCACCTTGTCACCCAGACTGGAGCACTGAGTGCCATGTCCAGTCATTTCTTGAACAGTTCCAGGGATGGTGACTCCACCACCTCCCTGGGTGGCCTGCTCTAATGCTTAACAATCTTTTTCATGAACAAATTCTTCCTGATGTCCAACCTGAACCTGCTCTGGCCAGGTTGAGGCTGTTTCCTCTTGTCCTGTCACTTGCTTCGTGGGAGCAGAGCCTGATCCCCACCTGGCTACAACCTCCTGTCAGGGAGTTTTAGATAAGGTCCCTCCTTGAGCCTCCTTTTCTTCAGCATGAGCCCCCCCAGCTCCCTCAGCCGCTCCTCAGAGGACGTGTCCTCCAGCCCCTTCCCCAGCTCCCTTGCTCTTCTCTGGAGCCACTCCAGCCCCTCAAAGTCTTTCTTGCAGTGAGAGACCCAGAACTGGACACAGCACTTGAGGTGTGGCTGCTGTTGACCAGCACCCTCAGGTGCTCCTCTACTACACCATTCCTCCTCCAGTTGGTCACACTGCCTGGGGTTGTTGTGACCCAAGTGCAGGACCTGGCACTCGTTGAACCTCACACAATTAGCCTCTGTCCATGGATCCATCTCCTTCTGTGGGGCTGAACGGCACCTGACACTCAGGATGAAGCTCAGCATGCTTACAGCTGCCTTTTGGGGTACACATCTAGGGTGCAACTGCAGGTGAAGAACATCCTGTGAGAGACAGAGCAGCCCTGCCCTTCAGGGGATCTCCCTGTGGTGCTGGGGGCTCAGGGTGTGCAGGGAGGGTCTCTGAGTGACAGCCTGGCACATTCCCTTCTGAGGCCTGGCTGCCTTCCCCTCTGGAGCCTCGCTGCCATCCCCTCAGTGCTCTGGGGGAGATCACAGAATCACAAACTCAATTAAGCTGGGAAAGACCCATGAGGCCATCGAGTCCAAGCGGTGACCCGACAGCACCTTGTCAACCAGACCATGGCACCGAGTGCCACCCGCAGTCTTTCCTTAAACACCACCAGGGACACTGACCCCACCGCCTCCCTGGGCAGCCCATTCCAATACACAATCACCCTTTATCGTGAAAAAATTCCTCCCTGTGTCCAACTCGAACCTGCCCGGGTGCAGCTTGAGACGATCTCCTCTTGTCCTATCGCTGGTTGCCTAAGAGTAGATCCCCACCTGCACCTGACCACAGCCTCTAGGTGGTTGAAGAGAGCGAGTTCCCCCTGAGCCTCCTTTCAGCCTCCTCTCCTCGAGGCCGAGCCGCCCCCAGCTCCCTCAGCCGCTCCTCAACAGACTTGTGCTTCAGGATTGTGCACCACTAGACGTGGTGTCAGGGGGAGCGCCTTCAGGCGGGGCTGGAAATCTCCTGGCCCACACCTCCCGGCCGGTCCCAGGGCCCCGAGGCGGCTGCCGAGCCTGCGCCCGGGGTTGGACGAGGAAAACCCCAAAGCCC
>VYXC01004914.1:306-107316 GCA_013397175.1 Platysteira castanea
CACCACCAAAAACAAAGTCCTGGCTGCCCTCACGCACCACACCGACGAGGAGAGGAGGGGAGTGGGCTCTGCCGGGCGCTGGGGAGGCTCCCGGGTCGCTCCTCAGTTCCTGCTTCCCTCGCCGTTTCCTCCCCGCGCGGAGCCGGAGGGGGAGCGGAAGGGGGGAGGAGGAGGAGGAAAGGGAAAACAAACAAACAAACCCAAAGACAACTTTGCCCGGCGGGGCGGGGGCGGGCGAGCTCCAAACTTTCCCTCCCGGGGTCCCGCTCTCCTCAGGGCAGGCGCGGCGCGACCCGCTGCGGGACGGGCTCGGCGGCGCCACTACCCCGCTCCCGCCTCGTTCGCTCCGCGTCCCTTTCAGCCGAGCCCGCTGTCATCGGCCGGACTCGCCGCCGGGCTTCAGCTGCTCGCTTCCACACGCCCCTTCTCCGCCTTCAGCCGCCGCCGGGCGCTCTCCGCGGCTCCGCCGTCATCCCGCCCCGTCGCACTCCGCCGGGGGCCGCCGCGAGCGCCGCCGCCAGAACCCCAGAGCCGCCGGGCAGCGGCCGCGCAACTTGGCGGAGCGAGCGGAGTTGAGCGGAGGGAGGGGGAAAGGGCGGGGCGGGGGCGGTAGCAGCGGCTGCGGTTGGCGGCGCCGTGAGATTGACGGCTCGGAGCAGCCAATGGAAGAAGAGGGCCGCGGAACACCCCCCGCTACGCCCGCGGCGGCCTGGGGAGGACGCGGAAGTCGGGCCGCGCGCCGCGGATCGAATGATTGACAGCCGGCTCTTCCAACCGAGAGCGGGAGAGGCGGGGTGGGCGGGGTTTCCCGGCGGAGGGAAGGGGAAGGGGCGGGATGGCGGGCGGGCCCGCGGCGGCCAATGCCGTGGCGGAGAGGGAAGCGGCGCAGCGGGCACGGAGGGTCTGGTGCCGCGGCTCTCCGCGCCCTGCGGAGCCTACGCGGGGATGCTTCTCACAGGGACACCGCCAAAGCGGTGTTTGACCGGAAGCCGGGAGCGCAGGGAGTCGCGGCAGCGCGCGGATGCGCTCCCAAGAGCATCTCCGTGCCATCTCTCGAGTGCTCCCGACTTTTTTTTCTTTTTTTGCCCACCCTCCGGACACCTCAGCACTTCGTATCTCCCTTCCGTCTCCGCACGGACTCGGTGTTGGACGGTCAGCGTTGCCGCGGTGTTTCCTCTCGCACCGAGCCGCAGGCTGCCGTGTTGCGGGCCAGAGGCACAGCATTGCCTGAGCCGAGCACGTGCTGGGCTTCCAAGGATGGATGTGTGGGGAGAAACTGAGCCTGCTGCTTTGTGCGGGCTCTGTGGTTCAGGCTGAAGCCTGGCCGTGAGAAAGGAGAAGTGTGGCTGCCGCAGCACCGTGCGTGCACTTTGGGGCTGCAATTAAAGTCGCACTTGAGCTGTCCCATTTCCATATACAATTCCCCCTCCCCCGTTCTGAACTGCAGACACGTGGGATGCTTTACCTTGTAGCCATTCACGTAGAGCTAAGCTTTATGCACATCAACACATTTCTTTTTGCTGTATAGTTTTAGATACCAATTCAGCGAGTAAGTGTTTGTAGTATTTTAAGCACACACTCAAGTTTCAGTAGCTGTGGTAGGGTGTAAATACAGTAAGATCACTTTAAATGTTTGTAAAATGCCTTCATGAGTTGGACTTCAATCTTCGTGTGTATAAACCATAAATCAAAAGCCAAATTATTATAGCTCTATGTGAACATAAAAGGCTAAGACTGTGGAAGCCTATTTGGTAGAAACGGCTCTGTTTTCTTCTCTGTCTTTTCTTTTTCCTTTCCACTGTCAACAGTCTAACTTGTGCGCTTCCCATCTTTTTTGCTTTTGGTGAAATAATCTTTAGTAGAGAGAGGGAGTATGGGCCATTCATTTAAGAGTTGGACTCAGTGATCCTTGTGGATCCCTTCCAACTCAGAATATTCTACAACTCCTATCTGCTGAGCTGAGCTCAGAGATCCTTTCCTGTACACTTTAGATTCAATTCTGGATACAACATATCTAGAAATTATAGGGTACCAGTGTAATATACTTTTATCTTTTCTTGCAGGTGTGTAGACTTTTAATTTAATTTTTAAAAAATATATTACAAAATCCATTTTACATACAACATAGCAGTCTTTAGGCACTTGTCCTTTAAACTGCCAGCTCCTGTATTGATTGCAGTAAAGGAAATCCTTGCATTCCTTACCTGGTTAATTCACATTTCACTTCAAGGCCCACAGCTCCTGTTGAGAGATCACTGGGGCCAAGCCCCTGTATCGGTGTATTCCTCTGTTCCTGCCTGCCCTCCAACAGCTGTCATTTTCTTCTGCACCCATTTTTAGAAACTGACACTGCCCAGCATGTCCTGTGTACTGTTTATTGGCAACTCAAGCCTTGCTGCCAGTTCCCAGTGTAAAAGAGTCTACCTTAGTTTCATCAGTATTTCAGAGTTTCTTAAGAAAGCCTCATGCAAGTTCTAGGTAATGTAAAAATGTTTTTCTGAGGTTTAAAATATTTTCTTCAAGGTCGCTTAGGCTTAGAAGTGCTATTTGAAACTGTGCTGTAAAAATCTGTTGGCAGTCAAAATCCATGACACAAAGACCTCCATAAATAATAGGTGTAGTCTTGCAAAGATGGGATTTTCATATTGACTGCACTGAAAGATACTTTCAGACTGTATCTTCATGTATCATTTGTAAAAGAAACATTGGTGAAATCTGAGTCAGCCACACAAAATGAAACTTCTATTCTCTCAAACAAATGAGAAGCATTTTTAGCCACTGAGTTTTCTTTTGCCTTTTTAATATAACTCTTCTGTTTCAGAGAAGAATGAGCAGCATCTCTGGAGTCCACCTACCATTTCCCAAACAGAAATGGTTTGCATTAAGTTACACTTAAGTCAGTGGAATTCCACAGATGTATGAAACCATTGGAACATGGGCCTGTGGGACTTGGGTATTTGGAGATAAAAAATGAAAGCGAGAGCTGTGAGTGGCAGTCTGAAATAACTGTGTTTGAGAAGGCTGGAGATTGCCCTTCCCCGCTTCCTGCACATACTGCTTCCTACACAGCTGTCGGAGCTGCTCTGAGTCAGCTTCTGAAGCCCCTGGTTTCCAGAGTGTATTTAAAGGCACACAGGGACGATGCCAGGTTACAAGCTGCTGGCTCCAGATTCAATTCATCGAAGTCCACAGTGTCCACAGAGAATGTTGTGAATAGTAATTTTATGCCAAGTTATTCCCACTTCTAAATCAGGGTCCTCAATATGCACTGAAGCCTTGATTCTGCAAAACCTCTCACATGTCTCTAACTTGGAAGAAGGCTCATTATCATTCATGATCGTTATTCAGAACAGAGAAGCAACATTCTGGAGCAGATTTTACTGAAAGTCACATTTACAAGTCTTTTCATTTAGTCACAGAAGATTATTTCCTGCACTGTCTTAGTACCTTTTTACCCAGAAGAGAAACCTTTGGAAAGGGGAACAAGAACATGACACATCATTAACCTGCAGAATCCTGGCCAAGCTGGCTTGCAAGCATGGTGCTTCAAGAACCAGGTTGCTTCTGGGTTTTTGCTGCAGGGAGTTGCCTGACTGCCAGCACATGAGGAGTTAAATATAGCTCTGCTTTCCCATTCTTCTATATGAATGCTTGGAGGCCAAGCTGCTAGAAATCTAGCTCTTCTCAGAGACAGTGGGAGGAATATTTTAGTAAAGAGGATGCCCAAAGTGGGTGAACTTTCAGCCAAGAAGGTTTGTGGAGAAAATTTTATTTCTCTCTCAAAATGAAAATGAAAATGAAAAGCCCTGTTGACTGCAACTGTGCTTATGTTTACTACTGCACAACCCCAGGATTTTTTCAGGGTATTTCATAGAATCATAGAATGTCCTGGGTTGGAAGGGACTGTAAAGACCATCTCCTTCCAAACCCCTTGCCGTGGGCAGGGACACCTTCCACTAGACCAGGTTTCTCAAAGCCCCATCCAGCCTGGCCATGAACTCTTCCAGGGAAGAGGCATCCACAGCTTCTCTGGGCAACCTGTGACTGTGCCTCACCACCCTCATGGTGATGAACTTCTTCATAATATGTGATCTAAATCTACCCTTATTCAGTTTAAAGCCATTGTCCCTTGTCCTGTCACTACATGCCCTCCTAGTAAGTCCCTCTCCAGCTCTCTTGTAGACTGCCTTTAGATACAGGAACGTGCTCTCCTGTCTCTCTGGAATCCTCTCTTTTCCACGCTGAACAACTCCAACTCACTCAGCCTGTCTGAAAAGGAGAGGTTCTCAGTCCTACCTTAAAATACTTCCTGGACTAATGCTCCAGTAAAAGCAAGTGAGATACTCACTTAGTTCAGGTTAAATTGTGTGTTTACATGTTCTGTAGTCCTTGTTGGGTAGTTGCTGTCTAGCATAAGTGTCCCCAAGTCTTCTGCTTGGTAAATCCTTAAATAATACAGCATTAGTTATCTCAGGGCCATCTGTCACCTTCCTCACAGAGCAGAACTTGAAATTCAGGGATTGGAATCCAGAGATTATTTGGCAAGATCATCTTTGTAAGGGTCCTGAGTTTGACTTCCTTCAGCATACCTATGAATACTTCATTACAGTCTTTCCAGGCAAAACTGTGTGTATGGGTAAGTGCAGGCAGTGGATTGTTAAAACTAGCTCTGATTCTTGTTGTTATTTTAAAAACCTATAAATTGATTCTTCTGTCAGACAATCCAGTGTGACTGTGTTGCAAACGAAAAGCGTATTTTAAGAATTTTGTATGTACAGGCACAAATACACTGATTATTGTAACTGATAGTCTAATGAAAATGTATCCCAATTTAACCCCTTAATTCTGCCTGTGTCTTGAATTGTCATTTTGGGTGTAAACAGTGCTGTCTGAGAATTCAACAGCAATCTTTCTGGCTCAGTAAGATGCAAAACATCCCTTAGGGATATAGCTTTACAACTAAGCTTTCAAAGTCAGTTAGCATCGTTGCCATAATGACATTTCCTTAGCAAGAATCTACAGAATATGAGCATATGTGTATTTATTAATCTGTTCTCTGTGCTGAAGATATGTTTGCATTATATATATATAGAAAATGAGTAAAGATCTTCAGCAAGAGGAGTGGATTCATAGTATTTTTAAATTTAACAAATGGTACCTGTGTTCACTAAAATGCAAAAGTGACCCACCCACCAACTGCCACTGCCAACAACAAGAAACACTGTAGCCTTTCCACTACCACTTTCTAAATGCTTTTGTCTGTGGCGAGTCAGACCTCCGTAAATGCCCATGAGCACTATCTTCAGCTTTACAGTCGTCTATAAAGACTGTTCAACACAGCATTAAGGAAATAAGAGGGAACTACTTCTGGTATGAAATGTTTGCATGTGAAAAAGAACACCTGGGAGCCCGAGTTCTTTCAGAAATAATTCCTAATGCTCAGTGAAGGGAATTAAACAAACAGCAAGGTTTATTCTGTCAGCTTCTTAGCAGGCTAACAAGAATTACTGCGTGCTAAGAATCAGCTGCTCTTGGAAACTTAATGAATGTGGCAGCTAGAAAAGTACAAAATGTGGCCAAGAGTTGCAAATCAGATATATATAAGCTGTAGTGAAGAAAAACGAAGGGGATAGGCAAAAATTTCTCCCTAAATCCAAGGTGGAAAGGCTGTGCTGTACCAGGGCTTCCAAGCACTCTGATGGTGTAAAATAACTTTCTGTAAGGAATTTGGTCTGCATCTAGAATTGTAATTCTATTCTCTTATAGTTGTATTCTCCTCAGAAAATAATAGAAGAAAAGTATTTTTATATTTCCATGTGTCTCTGCTGTGATTTAGCAACTGGAAACAAAGAGCCAAGTCAGCCAAGCAGCCAGTTCTCCACGGCCCACTGGTGACTGGGCTGGCACCCACTGCCTGCAAATTTACCCTCAAAGCAGGCTCAGATCCCAAAAATACCTATTCAGCAGCCTTGTTTAACCTCATTTTGCAAAACCAGAATGACTGATACTAGTAAGGAAGAGTCCTAAATATTGATTTAATTAAAATCAATCCTTCCACTCCCCGGTTAATGAATGAAATGAAGTCACATGCCCTTGTGGATACTACTGATTTGTTGTATGGGCTACAAAATTTCTGTGTGCAGTTGTTTCACATTTTCAAGTGCTTTCAGAGCTGCAAGAGACTTAAAAGAGAGAGCTGTGGCTTCTATGTAATAACATGATTTCCAGAGCTGGATCTTTGGGGAAAAAAAATTAAAAGTAAGACTTTAAATAGAGTCATAAGTGTGGGTAAGCACACAGAAGAGATTGACATGAGCTTTGATAAATGTAAATAATGTTTACAGTAATTTAGTCATTTGTCCTTTTGTCTGTAACATCCCAAAATACCTATTTTTGCAAGCAGCTACACTAAATGGTCTCACTGGTATTTCAGAAGCCTGTGTCTCCATGTTAGGGCTTGTCTACCTCGGGGAAATGTGCTGCCCTTCCTACAGCCCCAGAGCCGCGGCGGTTGAATTAAAGCAGCGCAGTAATGCCCGTGGTTTTTCCTTATGGAGATGTGCTCTGAGTCACGGGGGTAAAGGCAGTGGAGCTCGTTTCTGCCCCTGTGAAACGTGACATTACAGCAAAAGCTTTCCCTCACAAGTCACCGTCTGGAGCAGGATCCCGGCGTTTCCCGGCTTTTGCTGAAGGATGGAGCACCTTCGGTGACCTGACTTGCTCTCCTTGCAGCGGATCTGACACCACAATCACTAAGCACAGACCGTGCAGCAAGCTCACTTAATCCTACCCAGCGAACACATGAGCCGCAGTTTGCCTTTCAGTCTGTAAATTGTTCTTTTGTTTTGCAGGCTTTACTGAACACAGTTTTATTTCATGTGACTGTGCTATTTATGGAGGAGTAAATATTGCCGGGGGTCTATTTAAAAAGGCCAATGACCTGGATTTTTTTCCATTTGAATTATCTCCAAGAGTCAGACATGTTTAACAACTGATTCCCCCCCGCCCCCCTTGTTTCTGTAGACTGCAATCATTTCTAACATCTTAGATCAACACCAACTAAAAAGACAAAGATTTTGAGTGAAATAAAACTGCGTGTAGTATGAATGCGATCAGGCAGTATGCGACCTTGCCATTTTTGGAAGAGCTGAATTCCATCCTGATTTACCATTTAACAACACTGCATGGTTTTAACCCCTGAATATTAGCCTTTTTGTACTGTTGTGGTAATTTGAGTTCATAACACTGGTTTGTTCCTTTTATTATTGTTTTTACAAAATAAATTATCAGATGTGTTTTCACAAATTATAAGTAAGTAAATAAACAAGCCATGTTTTCAGAAAGGGAAGATTTGAACAGGCAAATGTTCTTCTTGCTGTTCCTGCAATCTAAATAGCAGTATTCCTTTGCTATTTAAGAAAGTCAAACATTCCAGGGGAAATAGTGCTATATTTTCACTTTCAGGAAAGAGCTTTTTGAATGCAAACAGGTAGCCAAATACCTGGAATATTAAATGGATTTGAGTATTCTTCAAAGTTGAGCCAACCATATCTTTTTAAATATATATATTTTCTTAACAATATACAATGAGTTGATCACAGCAAGTATAAAGGGGTTCAACCTGAAATTTTGCTGTAGACATATTTATCTTTACCCAGTCCTGTAAAAGCATGAAAAGATAGAATTTTTATACTGAACGCCATTCAATAGATGTTCTAAAGTCTGTGGTGTTTACCATGTCATTAAAAGGCACCCTGGCTTCAGAAGTCACAACCCCCTTTTCCCCTGGAGAGGTGGAGCAGGTGGGCAGGGGTGGATTCCCTCAGGCTGGTCTTACTACCATCACACCTGATTGCATTTCTTCAAAATCTCATCTTTCCTGGAGAAAGAGCATACAGGACAACACTCAGACAATTCAGTGCTCTGATGGTGTAAATGATGAGCACATCTTTGGTATTGTTCTGGCTTAAACCACACCACACCAGGCAGTAGCCATGCGGTACAAGCTGCCCCATGTATATGCACACATTTATATATATACATACATTTACATATACGAGTTCTACCAGTCCTGCTTAATCCTTTGGGAAAAAGCTAAGAAGCAATGGCAAATCTCCTTGTCCCGCTGATATTCTAGGAGAGACAGTTAGTTCAAGGTGTTGGGAAAAATACTGCACACAGCTAGTCAAACTTTAATTTGATATATCTTCAAATGAAACAAAGCTGATTCCTTGGAAAAGATACTTTACAGACAAAAAAAAGCCTTTTTTTAAGGTTTTCCACCTAAGCCCACCGCTTTTGACTTCAACATTCTAATTTTTAGTGGCTGTTTTCAAACACCGGAGTTTACCAGCAGGTTATTTCACACTTTTAAAAGATGTCATCTTCCTTGAGTAAAAATTGTTACTGTGAAATGAACTGCAGTCAGTGACACCTACAGCCTCCACTAACATGAGAAGTACAAGTGCTGTTTCATTCTCAGTTGTAACATGTCTTCAGTTCTTGTTTGTATTACCTAACAAGAGTTCTCAGATTCTAACTGAAACCATCTTTCAAAAATAAATTAGCTAAAGCCTTAATCAGCCAGCACTGGTCAGAACAGATCACAATGACTGCATATGTTACTCAGTCTATCTCTTTGTTAAAAAGTTGACAATTTATAAGAAAAAAAATTCAAACTATTTTCTGCCTTAATAGACCTCAGAATTGTCTGAGGTGAAGCAGAATAATTATAATAGAACCAAGCACCTGCTCTAATTCCTTTCCAGATTATTGAATTATATGCATGCTCTCATACAGGGGTCTCTCAGATTCCCCTTCCATTTTTCCTTTCCTTTAAAAACTGTTGGCCTGATTATTCTCTACTCTAGTTTTTGGAGACCATAGAACCACCAAAGTCATCAAATTTACATTGACATAAAATGTACTAATTCACATCAATAAGGACAAACTCCTCAAATGAGCCCAAAGGTCAGATTTTGTAATTAAAAATGTAAGTTTCCATTTACTGAAATTAAAATTTTTTTTAACCATTAAGTTTTCCATTAAAAAATAATATTAAAGTGGGTTTCTGGAAACTAAAGCCATGATAGACAGCAGAGGTATGAGCTGATGTGTAAGTAAAGCTCAACGCTGTTATAAAAGGATCAGTTCTAAACTGATTTCTATAGTATCTATAGATAAAAGATGTCTTCCAACTTTATTCAGTGCAGGCATAGTCAATTGTCTTTTTCTAGATCATTCTAATGGATAAAATATGGCATCTCTTCTTATGATAACTTTTACTAATATTCACCACATTTCCAAAGTGATGTAGACAAATTCATACACTAACTGTGTATATTTGATTTCTGTGGTTCATATCTCTGAATATACATCCTAGATAAAAAATTGTTTTCTGTCTTCCACAATTTTTACCACAGAGATTTCAGAGGATGTATGAGTTCTTGGCTTTTTGGGATAGAAATGTCTTTGCTCTAGTCCAGTGTTGAACATACTGCTGTCTACACACATAATTACTAAACACTACAAAACTATTGTGACTGAAATGTCTTTAGTATTTGTTTTCCTTGTCCAACAGGGCAGTGGAGATTTCAAACACTTTTGTTTCTGCAGCTTTATTATTTTTTGTAGGAAAAAAAGGGGAAAATTCAAAATCATTGTTACCCAAATCTTACTTAAGTACCTGTGTTAATTGACTTGGCTGGTCAGCTGCTGTTTATGAGGTTAAAGTAGGCTCAGTCCTGCACTCTGTCTTAGAAAAAAAAGTGCAAAATATCTAAATATCTCTTTTAAATTACATTTAGCCTCTATTTGATCCCAGACATATGGGGAGGCCTGTGTGTTCTACACATGCGATGGACTTTGGACAATGTTGTTGTAAATGTCACTTTTTTAATGTGGAACAGGCAGTTTGCTGCTGGGTCTATACCACATATTTGTCAGAGTGATGGAGAGCCATTAACTTCAATGGCCGTACCAGATAAAGTGGACAGTCCTTAAACAGGAAGAAGGAATAGGAATTAAAAGAATACCAGTTCCAGAGGGTCTCACAGAGGGAGAAAAGGGGAAGATTTACGAGTCTTTAAAAGGTTTTGTATTGGAAAGAAAGACAATTTTTTGAAGTAGGAAAAAGGGGCATTTAACTATGAGACACTACAATGACAGAAGAAAGGCACTCTGATTTTGAGGAGACAAGGCGAGATGCAGGAAAATTGTGGAGACTCCACAGGAGATCTGACCTATTGCCAAACAATACCGTGGAAAAAACACCTACAAAGCTGGAGCTATACCAAGGATAAATGAAAAATCCTTATTCCAAACCACAAGATCTGTATGTGCTTTGGTGCTCTTTGTCCAGCTGCTCTCCCTTTGGGGAGGGATGCTTCCCTCTTTGTTCCTCACACTTTAGAAAGTGGTTGCCACAGCCCAGCCACTTTATGCTGTTCAGGATTACTACAGGTCTGAAGAAACTTGGAAGTCTGCACAGATCACAAGAAGAGACTGTCAGCAGTACTTGGGAGAGTGGGGTTATTTGCTTTATAAGTAGAATATAAGAATGTTCTGTTCATCTGATTAATAATAAGCACATAATTTAAAGTATTTTTTCTTTTGTTACATAATGCAAAGTGAAAATAGTTTTCAATAATTTATGTTTTCCCCCTGCCCTGTACTTTTGTGACCATCCTGATTTCTAGTACTTGCTTTGGGCCACTCTTTTTAGCTCCATTACATTAAGGAAGTTCATCCCCTTCACCAAAGATATACTGACTGACATTAGTTGAGGATCTGGCAATTTCTTCAGTCTTTTCTTAAGAAGTTTCCTTTTTTTCTGCCCCCAAGCCATATGTAGTTTTTTACATTTGCTGTTTTCACTGACCACTGCACTCTTTTAACTGCAAACACTCTGTCACTGTACAAACTGTGGAGCTGTGTGATTTAGTGTTGCTTTTAGCTCTGCAGACCAGAGTTGAAATTCTTTGTAATACTTTCATGGGCCAAATCATGCTGGGTGCCTTTAATCAAGATTGCATGCTACTATTATTTGGCTACATCTGAACATTAATTAGGCATTTTGAGGAGTAAATAGTTTTAATACATTTAGGTAGATGTTAATAACCTGGTAAGAAAAGGGATCTTTTATGGACCATGTAATCAAAACAGTAGGAGCTACTTTCAAGTGTACAAACATATGCAGGTAAAGAGGTTTCACTGAGTACAATTTGGTAAATTTTTATGGTTCTGTGAGGAGGGGCAGAAAAAACAGAAACTGAGACAGGACAGTAAGAAAGGGGTCACTGCAGCCACAGAAGCACCAATAGTCTGGCAGTGTTAGAAAAAATTTGAAAAGAGAACCTTTGGCCAGATTGCTAGCTAAAAAGGGGATTTGATTTGTAAGCAAAGCCTACCTCTTCTGCTGCTCGATTCCTTTTGCTTTCAAGGACACAGGATGTTTTTCCTTCTTTGTAAATAAACAGAACTGAACAAAGTAATGCTGGTTCAAATTTCTTCTTTACGAAAAGTAAATTGTACATTACCAATTTTAGTTAGGAAATGGTTAAAAGAAGCAGCATGCTATTCTCATGGTTGCTGCCCAGAATCAGAAGTTTTCTGTTTCCCTTCCTCCTCAGCCAGTCCAGTTGGTGATCCTGGACTTTCCCAAGGGCTCAGACCACATCCCTCTGTGGTTGGTACCATAAGGTGTGATGCTTTCCAGGAGATTAGGCTAGCTCTCTCCAGAAAATACTGGTGGGTATAGAGAAGGCAAGGAAATACACATTTTTATGATGCTTTCAAAGTTAGAAAATGTTATTGTCAGCTGACTGCAAACTGGTGCTAGGGTACTTATCAGATTTCCCTTACTGCTCCCTTCAGCGCTAGGGATTAATGGTTTCTAAAGATGCATGTTTATCTCCACAAGAGAAAACACTGGAAAAATGCTTCAGTTCTTTAGTTTTCATTCATTGCTTCATGTGAGTTGCAGGCCTAAAGGCCTAGTTCAACATAAAATTCCAAATAATAATAATAAGGCAGTAGAATTCTTTTTTTAAATGTGTCTCAGAATGGTAATCTCCAGATTATGTAGCATCAGGATTTATATTAGAACAGTGTAATGTTTCCATGCTATGTCAGTGTGATGCACTTGAAACTATCAGACATTACAATATTGGCTTCTTGACAAGACCTTCTTGCAAACCTATCTGTGTTTCTGTGACATTTAACTGGGATTTTTCTTCTGCAGATTAGTACAAAAAGGGGAACAACAAGCTGTGCAGCAGAACTAAAGGGGCCTGGTTTCCTGCGGTAGGTGCCCGAGGTCCTGCAGCACCTCACCAACCACAGATTATTGTGGTTAGTGAGGTGACTCCCTATGGCGTCCCTGGTGCCCCAGTGCTCCTGGGACAGGACACAGGCAGTGCCAGGCCTACCTCTGGGTTCTGCTGCACACTGAGCAGGAGAAAACCCTGTATAAGAGCTGTAGAGCTCTTACAGCAATTCTCTCATGCTGGAGCAACTGCTGCAGCGTCCCCACCACAACCCATGTGCAGATTTGCGTGACATTCAGAAGTTGCTGTTATCTTTCAGACCCCTGCCCTTCTGTGGTTAAACTTGGCCAAGAGACTCAGGATTTGTTGTAGGGGTACATCTAACAGACAGGACAACAGACAGATTGCGTAAGTCCCACTTCCTTGAGGAAGCAGGAAAAGATGTAGCTGCCATCAGGTTTTTGGTGAGGAATAACACGACCTGCATTTTACACACTAGCGCAGCAGTCCAGGTGGGACTGGAGGTGGCAGCCAGGGAGACCTTGGGCAGTGCCATACTGGGGCAGAGCTGGGCACCACCACCCCATTCAGGCCCACGGAGCCTTACACGTCCAGCCTGAGCCCGTGTGTGCTCAGCCCTGGCAGGAGCTGTGCCTCACCCTTGGCCACCCCTGCCACCATGGCTGTCCTTGTGCCAGGGGACACCACGGAGCCTGTCCCTCAGCTGGCACAAGGTCTGTCCCCACAGATCCCTGGCAACTCTGGGCTCACATATGAGGCAGGTCCCAGCTCTGCTGCTTCTGTAACCCTCCTTGTCTGCCTCCCAAACTCCTCCATGGGAGCCAGGAAAGGTCCTTAGCCTGTGGTTAATCCTTACTCTGCTCCCAAGAGAAAATGACCTTCAGCACTAATAATATCGCAACTCTCAGATTTGTCCCAGATTGGGTCACCCCCTCTGTGGAGCACAATGATTTTCAAAATGGAAGGGCATTACCAATGGTGGTCACAAATTGGCTGCTTTGCTGTAGTTCTGCTCCTGGTCTGAGGACAGAGAAAATGAATATGAGACAGAAACAATACATGATGTAGGGGGAAAAGTGTAGTATTGTTTGGAAAATAAGCTTACAAAACTTGCTCCTCTGTTTACATAGTTAATTTAGTCTATCAGTGAACAAATTGATTTTTTCAAATTTGCCTCTACAGCTCTTTCAGTTGTTACAAATTCCTATGCCTCTTTATCAGGTAAATTGTTCAGCTTATAATGAACATAATTTTACTACCACCATGAGTTTGGCAGAAGTCTTCTCTAGCATGATTCGGTTTTTTAATGAGCTAGTAGGGATTTTTTGTTTTCATAGACAAAAAATTTTGAAAATGTAATTGTACTTATTTCTTGTCAAGAAGAAGTTGCCAGCTAAATGAAATTATATCTTTCACACAAGTTATGAGGCAGCACTCCTCTGAAAAAGCTTGTTTCACTTTCAAGGAGAGTGTGCTCTTAAGTCAGACCAGCTGGTTATTTTTAACAGATGCAACTGATTTAGGAAGATACATATGCTGGATACCGGGGATATCCCTATTTTATGGAGTTGCTTTATTTCCGCTATCTGAATTGCCGCACGTGTTGCAAGATTAGCAGTATTTGGTGAAGTTTCTAAATGATGCAGTGACATGAGTATGTGAGAATCATTATAATTTTCTGTGCTTGACTTGTGGAACGTGAGTGCTTGAATTTGGTTTTATGCATGACAAAAACCTTAATTTCATATTGTAAGGGGTTCATCTACATGTGTTGTAGGAAATTCTTCAATCTAATCACCTTTGGCTGCATGGTATTCAACAGCTGCTTATGCAAAACTAGATACAGCCACTTATCAGTTTATCTTTGGGTGGTATTTCTGTTAAATCAGACTTCCAGTGTGGGAAACTTTGTATCTTTTAGAGAAACCATGATATATGTGGTAATTCTGATGTTCAAATCCACCCTTTTTTATTTTCTCTTGCTTTATCTCTGTGGGCAGCAAGAAGATAACATCTTTCAGTGCTTGCTACTGCCAGTGCCATTCAGGACCAAACATAGGCAGTAGTAGTGTTCCCATAGTCTTACAGCAAGAGACAGAAATCAGTCTTACAAAATAATTTTAAGGAAGGAAAATTGCAAGGTAATTAACTTCTAGATTCCTGTCATCATGTCCAGGCAACGCAGAAGTTAAGAACTGATAGCTCAGAGAAATGTCTGCTTGAATATCTGTCCACGCCAATCAGTCAGAGCTTGCATCACATTTTCCCTTTTGAAACGAGAAGGGACTGGTACCTTCACAGCAAACCATCACTGTGAACTGTTAGGATGGGCAAAAATGGGATTTTAGAAATGGGAACTAGTCTGTATTTTTAGCTATTAGGTCAGTTTGTCCAAAGTCCAGAAAATTTAAATGCAGATAGAAACTCAGTATGATTCATAAGTGTGCAGCCAGCATCAGTTCCTCATGTTCTAGCAAGGAGCTGCAGTGTTTAATATTAGATCCATTTTTATAAGAGAAGAATCAAGCAGCTGGACTACAGTGCTGTTGTGTAGTTTCCACTGAATACTGCTGCCCTTACTTGAGTATTTTTGTGGCTTGAAAGAGTGGTGTGAGCTCTTGTACTTTTGTTTGGCTTGCTTTTTTGTTTGCTTGTGCTACTGCCTTGCACTGTTTTTATTTGCTTTTACAGTGGCCCATTTTTCTTTGCCATTTATTTTGTTTTATGATGTATCTCTCTCTGATAATCAGCTGGCCTGGCTTCTGTGATACATCATCCCAGAGTGTTGCTTCAGCAGTTGAAAAGAAGTGTGAATTTAAACACCTCATGGCTGCAAGCAGGTTTTAAACAAACAAAACAAAATCTTTGGGCTGTGCTGGCTGTCTTACTTTACAATAACAAGACAGAAAAAAACCTAGATGTGACTCCAGGGCCCAGAAGTACAAGGTAGTGCTCCTGCCCATAGTGGTGAAAAGACTCGATCATGTTGAATATTGACATCCTCTCATTATTGGTGATGAGGTGCGGAGAACAAGTGCTCTTATCAAGTACTCACTTGTTTGCTCAGGTAGGAGAATTTAGGATCCAAAGCCACCCCTTTTAAAGACCTGGTACATTTGTTTTCTGTGAAGCCTGCATCTGATGGTAGGGTTCTGAGATGCAGAACCCACCCGAGCCTGCCAAGCACCCCTTGCCCAGGGCGGTTTTCCTACAAGGGCTTGAGACTATGAACTTCTACACGAGCCATGCAACTTCCGCACACTGTTATTTTTATCTGTATTCCAGGATAGCTGCAAATCCATTCTCCTGGGTGCTGGATAAGCCCACAGAAATACAGTAATTATTAAATAACGCGTATTTCAGATGGATTCATTTAAACTAATCTTGGGCACAAAAGGTGCCTGAATTAGGGATCTATGCTCCCTCTACAGTCAGTGGAGATGCAGTTGATAGATGTGCTGAAGTTGCATTCTTGCAGACTCTGAATGTGGGGATGATGAGGCATTGATGTTTAAGAGGCTCAACCAACTTTTGGAGTGAAACTGAGCTGAAGTTTCCACCTCTAAAAGATGCAGTATAAAGAGAGGGAGAAAGGTTACTGTGTCACCTTGGACGAAAGGCTAATTTGCTTGCATTGTGCAGGCTGTGTATGCACAGTCATGTTAGTGCAAATGAGGAATTTCACTGGAAAACTCGGAGAGAAGCAATACAGGTAGGACAAATGGGCACACAATTGCATGACAGGCCTGCTAGAGTCATGGTCAGATGAAGGCAAAGAAAAAGACAATATGTCAGAGAAAGATGTGGTCTGGGTTGTTCAGCCAGTGTCATGTTTGAGATAAAGATTGTGGTTATATTGCTTCTACCTCCTGGGTTTGAGAGTTGATAACTGGAAAGTGGTTGAAGGGCAGCTAAGTAATGGATTGGGAATACAGTCTGAGGAAGGACCGATGGAGGATTGCCAGTTCGGGAAAATGTATAAAGATAAAAAGCAGGTCTCAGTTCTTAAGCTGGGGTGAGGACATGAGGATGGGGGGCCTCCCAGTTTTGCTTGTGCTGGGTCTATGGGGGCAGCTGAGGAGTCTAAAACTTGTACAGGCACTGCACCTTGGCCCATTTGTGAGGTTGGTGGGGCAGGTGAGCAGCTCTAGAGCACGATCAGAGAGGCCAACAGGACCTTGACATGTCTTTGTTTCTGCTGCAAATACAGGTGAGAACATACTGTGCCTGTTTTGAATTATCAGAGTATCTAAAATGATTGCAAAGACCTTGTTAATAATTGTATTAACTCAAAATAACACACTTGATAATTGCTGAAATTGTGGGCAAACCATATGTTTTGGTTATGGTTTTGGTACAGTTTGTTCTGCTCAAATTTGAAAGGATGTCATTCTTTATAAACTCTTAAGAACAAGTGAGCACTATGTGAACATAAGAATGAAAGAACTGATTCATAGATTTGGAAGTAATCTTCTGCTGCTCAGGTCTGTTACTGATTTTTTGTATTCTTAAATATTTACTCTTTTTATCTGGGCTTCTCTGCTGTGTGTGTTGAAGTCCACTGCAGCTGAGTGATTTATGGGGTCCAAGGGCTTTGCACAGATAAACATCAATGGCTGAAGTTTCTGAGAGCTCAGGTTCTTTGGGTCTTTCACTGGGCCAGCCTTTATGAATAATGTAGGCTCTCTCCATTTTTTATATTCCTTAATTTGAAACTCTGAATAATGTTCTCTGAGTCTCATTTCTGAGCAGTCATTTATTTGGGTGACTTGGGACTACAATGACATTCTGTTGGACATTCAAATTACATTCAGATGAAGTAGTTTTCTTACCTGATTCAACATTTTATCTCTTATCCTCCTAAATCCAGGCAGCAAGTTTTCAAGGTGAGATGAATTGTTTCTGTACCATGTATTTGCTCTTGTACAAATTTCTGATGCTGCAACCAAGGTAAGGCTTCCCTCTAGAACGCCAGATTAGGTTAAATATTCTAATAAAATTTCTCCTGTGCAGAGATGAACATGAACTGTACATAGCACTTATGTACTACTCACCCTCAAAATTAGGGTTTTTTGCATCTTAAGAGATACATAGTGTGGTGGATTTAGTTCCTAAATCCTTGAGACCCCTTTGTGAACTGATGTATTTGCAAAGAAAAGCAGTCTGGAGTCAGCAGCATCTGGTAGAGACCAGCCATATTCACTCATGAACATAAGCAGGGTTCTCTTACTTTGTGGTTTCTTCTAATTCAGATTCTAATTACCCCTTAAAACTCAGCTTCTTGCAGCAAGGAAATGTGGGGTTAAAGTGCATCCTGATCCATCTGACTTATCATAAATTACAGCCCAAACTACTGGTGACCTGCAGCTGGGAAAGTAAGAAGAGCCCAGGAACAGAGAGTCCCATGGTGCCAACAGCTCGGGAAGGTGCATTGCAGACCTCCGGCCATCCACTGTGCTCTAAGGTGTGGTATTAAGCACTGTGCTTTAAGGCATGGCCTTTAATATAACTAAGGGCAGGTTCCTCCATAAACTGTCTTGGCAAGACACTGTTGCAAGGCCCAGGCACTGCATAATTTTCTCCTTTTATGTACAATAAAAAGACAAGATGAAACCCCTCAAAGATGAAGCCTTTTGCTCCGTGACTTGCTAATTTCAGTTTCCAGGCATCTCTGAGTTAGGAAATGAGTCATATGGTTATTATTTACTCATCAGCTCTGCAGTTTCTGGTGTCTTAATCATTTTGGTTGTAACAGAGAGTGTTACCTTCTTCAAAATAAAGGCTTGAAAGATGAGCAACTAATTGCAGTCTTCACTCTTTTGATTACGAAACAGCAGTATGTACAGGGCTGGCAGCCATATTAATGCCTAGGATGAGGTACTTTCCTGCAGTGTTTAGAGGGATCTCCTGAGTAATTAGTCCGTAAGGAGATTTAGAAGAGATGCAGACAGTAATACAGGGATATCCAACTACAAAGCCATAGCCCAAGGCCTTCCAGTGCCCCTGTGCCTGAGTGGACCCCGAGCCCTGCCACCTGCTACGCTCATGGGGTCAAAAGTGCCAGAATTGGTCCACAAAAGAGGTTCAGAACTTCCAGCCTGTCTCCCATGAGTTATATGGCCCCGCTATGATTCATTGTTTTCTGTGGTTTGTCTCTTCCTAAATAAAAGTAAAAAACCATTCACTTTTCTGGTCCTTTATGGTCTCTAATTTTGACAAGCAGTCTCTCTCACTGCATGACATCCCTTGCAGTCGAGTCTCACTCACATGAAAATGAAACAAGAGTTTCACAGTGGCAGCTCTCTATGAAACACTTTCTGAGCCTGAGTACACCTGTGGCAGCCCCTGCTGTGGTGTCTGGATACCTCAAACACCACTGCCACAAGCTCTAACTGCTGCTGCTGCTGCTTGCCTAGACATGGGTTTAAGAAGTGTGGTATATTTCGGGGCTATCTGGAGTTTGAAGTGGCCCACAACAGTGTCTAACTTGCTTGTGTCATCTTCCCTCTTTGGGCAGCAGTTGGGGAGCTCAGGGTCTCGTTTGCTTTCGCTGGCAAAGCAGTGTGGTAGAGGCACAGGCTTTTTTACAGAGATTTCACATTCACCCACAGCTGCTAGTGCTGTAATTGTTCCCTTGCGAGCAAGAGCTGTTAGTGCCTTATTTGCTGTCTCTACCCCTGCCACAGAGCTGTACTAGATGTCACTTATCCATGGATTACTGCCCTTTTCAAGTAATCATTAGACTTCCTCACTGCACTGTAGTGCAATCTCCCTGTAGGATTTTTCACTTCTTTTTGGAAGCACCTACGGGTGCTCCCAGTGAAATATAAGACCTGTGGTTTGAATCCTGTATGCAAATCCATAAAAATAAGTTGTCCCTGCCCCAGTTAAACAGCTTACAGTGTAAATAAATTTTTAAAAATAGCCACTGGTTAGAGAAAGTTGAGCCATTTTCTGTACTACTGCATTTCTGACATGTAGCATCCCTCTCAGAATTGTTGGCAGGACCAAGACGCTCTGAGAGTGTGAGTGCTGGTTCCAGGGAGGCTGAGAAAAAGTGGGGGAAAAATTCATCTGTTAGCCAAAGAGTTCCTCTTTATTGCAGAATGCACACAAACCATAACCCAAGTATCACACCGCCATTAAGTCCTATCCACTTACCTACTTCATTACTTCAGGGATTGTGTTGCTTTTAATCTTTGTGATCTGGGTCATCGCAGGATTCAGGCTGATGTTTGAGTCAATACAGGGCTTCAGTTTCCTACTCCTAGCACTGTGTGTTTTGCAGTGTGTCTGTTCTCACTCAAGTGGAGCAAATATGAAGGAAATCACATTTTGAACTTTGGCTTTTTTTCTTTAATAGTCACATCAGTTAGATTCTTTCCTTGTTTTGTCCCTAGGTTGTTTAAATTACTGACATGAAGTAATCAGAGATCAAACACCCACCACACTGAGCACAGTGCAGCCCTTTGCTTTCCCAGCTCCTGGAGAAAAAAGCTTGAAGGTGTTTCAGGTGAAGTGAATTTTCTTGTCTGGAGTTGCAGATTAGTTCCCTGAGTGATGTTTTACCTTACCCCATCTGCAAGGAGGACATCAGTGGAGTGCAGGCAGCACTCCAATGTCATTCCCATGTTTCCCTTTCGAAAATACAACTGCTTCTGCAGCTGACACAACTGGCAGAGACATCATCCATAAGTTTACAAGTCCAAAGAGTTGCAGGACTTCTCCCTGGACAGTCAGGCTGTAGTTAACATAAACAGACAGTTCTCCATACTAATTTGTAATAGATGAGCCTGGGCTCTCAGACTTCTCCACAAGTGCCAGCTGTGGCATGAAGACGTGTCCAGAGCTGGTGGCTGTCTTTGCTTCAGATGGAAGATTCTCTCCCTTTTTGCCTCCAGCTTGTGACTGCCTCAGAGAAGGACAAGTTGATGTGTGCACAGGGGCTTGAGGGGATGCTGACTCCCTTCAGGAGGCAGAGAGGAGTTATTCCAGTAATGATCTCATGTTGTCAGGACTAATTATGTTGCTGCTACTAGAGGAGTGGGGAAGATAGACGTACACATACCCAGATTTGTGGGGTGGCTGTTAATTTCTGATTCAAATGTCTGATAAATCTGAATGTGCAAGAGCCTCAGAGAGAACTTACATGGGGAAAAACAAGATCTGCACTTAGGGAAACCTCTTTGCAATGGAAAATAAGCTGGTGAGGCAGTCTGATGGTAAGAAGAAAACAACCTCTCTCAAATTGTATTCGTTCCCTACCTTTCTATATGAAAATGCAGGAATAAGCAGGTAACCATATTGCTTAACATCCACCTGTCCTGCTGGAATAACCAGGCTCATGCTGGCCTTCTACTCCACCTGGTTTGTTAACCCAGCTCACAGGAAAGAAGAGGAAGTGAATATTGTCAGGAGAAATGGAATTTAGATGATCATACATGTAGGTTTGATCTGAAAATGTTGCAAGAGGACTGGGAGGAGACAAGCCTGGAACCAAACCTGGAGAGAGGTTTGGCAGCTGCAGCAGCACACACAAAAGTGCAGCAGGGAAGGCAAAGGGGGGTCGTGATAAAGAGATCCCCAAAGAAAACACCAGAAGAACTGATAGAGAAATAAGCAAGTTAAGGTGAATTTAGTTGGGATTTATACCTAATTGACACAGAGGTTTTATTAACAAGCATATGATTTTTCTTTTGAGAGAGATATATAGATCGATATATACATATACATTTAACCAGTAAAATCTGCACTTGGCATACGAAGGTATAATAAAGTATGCCAGTATACCCTGCTTCACTCTGTGTAACTGGACTAAACCATACCAGTATACTTGCTACTGTGCCAGAGGGGCATTATGCTGCTTTGTGTTAGTATAATTAAAGTAGCAGATGAATCCTTGAAGACCTTGGAATGTTGCTTGGAGTCACGTGGAGCTGCTGGCCTCGTTTGTATTGCATTGCTTTTTAAAAATGTTTTTCTGTTTTGGTGGTTTACCCAAAAATATTTCCTTATTGCCATATAATCCCACTGAGAGTACTGTAAGCACTTAACAGCGTATGCTGGTTTGTTTCTGAAAGGTTTCTTTTTCAATATGCAGGGCTGCTGAAGCTTTGAAGAGAAATCCTGAATCACTTTTTTAATGAGGTGTGGAAAGCGAACTGTGGGAATAAGTGGACTTGGCTGGACTGCAACTTCCCTAGATCCCCTGGGAGTTTTGAGTGTCTGAGAGATGCAAGAGTCCAATGTTAAGAATATCTCAGAAACATGAAGTTCCTGAAGGAAATACTAATCAACATCACATGCATTCTAAACCCTAGCAGCTCCTGAGTTTTGAAGCACTTACCCTGTACCTGCTGCTTCAAAGAAGTATGCCTGAAGGGAGTTGTTAGTAGTTAGAAGGGAGTAGTAGCATTCACAATAAAGTTCATAAATATTATAAGGCAGTAAAAATATGTTCTAAGACAATTAGTAATATTAACAATAATAACCTGTCTCAAATACTGTAGCTTCAACAAAATGTATGGGGGAAGATTCTGACCTCCCTCATCCTTTGCAAAAGGCAGAAGCACCATTCTAAACACCGGGGAGCAGAACAGAGAAGGATAGTCATGCTTCAGCCCTTGGGAAAGATAAGCCAGATTCAGAAGGTATGAGAGACGTTTCTGCAGACATCAGTGCAGAGAGGGGACATTTCTCTGAAGCACTTGAAGTATTTATCTGTTTAGGAGGAGTTATAGCAATGGTAATCAATGAGATATTGGCTAAGAAACTTGTGAAGTAATCTGGAGGATTTTAGATGGAGACAAAATATCTTTGGAGGCCTGGAGGTGTACGTGCAACCAGCTTTCTTTGAAGAGAATGAGAAATGGCTTTTTTTTCTGTGGTTCAAACAGTGCTAAAAGCAAATGGATCTTGTCTTTGCTCCAACTAAAAGGATCTTGCTTCTCTAAGCAGGAATATTTGGATTCTGCCCGGGAGGCTGGCACATCTTTGCGTGCTCCATGTCTGCTGAGTGCGCAGCTGGATACCTGCGAAGTGCTGGGTGACCACAGACTCATTTCCATGTATACTACAGCATTCCTGCGGGAGGAGAGGCTCTTAATAAGCCTGTTCATAATGGACGTGTAAGCACGAAAGCTTTATTACCTGCCCCTGCCAACTCACCAGGAAAGTATGCCATTCCTGCACCAACGGATGTGTAACCAGGGCTGTCTAATTATCATGTGCTGCTCTGCCAGAAGCACTGGCTCGCTCTGTCCTTGGGCTTTTCACTGATGTACACAAAGCAGGAGCCTCTTGCTCGCTTCTCTGAATTACCACTGGTGTTATTGCAGCCACTGGAGAAAGGCAAGGACATACCAGGAGAGAGTTGGGCTCACTGCTTTATGAAGAAAATTGAGGAGATGCCGATGTCAGTGCAAATCCTTGACTTAAAAAGTCTGTGCCTGCAGCGTGTATGACATTTGAGATACTCTTAAAAATACATATATTTAAAGGACTTTCTGCAAGCATCATCCTTTATAGTAGTTTCAATGGCAGGATTTAGACACAGAGGGTTTTTCTCTGCCTCTTCCAATGCTTGCAAACTAATGCTCTGAGACAGACCTGCAGTGTTGCCTTTTCAGAAGCTTTGCAGAAGAAGTCTGATTACAGAAACACTGTAAGGAGCTTGAGAAGCAAAAATAAAATACAGCAAAAGAAAGTTGAAGGATTAAGAAGAAAAAGAGAGCATAAACTCCAGCCAAACCAAAGCCACAGGAAATGGAGTCTGAATGTAAGAGCAGGATCTAGACAGAAAGGGATTTGGCAGGAGAGAAATTGTTGCAAAGAGTTCAAGGAGAAATGTAAGGCCCAGTCCTATAAAACTGCTTGTGATGAATTTTTGTCTCTGCAAATGAAGCCATTTTCATGGCACTGCTATCATTTTGAAGGTCTAGGATCTCAGAAAAATATCATCTGTTACAAAAGGGTAGCAACACTGAAAAGATAATGGGGCAAGAAGAGGGCAATGTATAAGGTAGAGGGATTGCATGCTTAAAACTCCCTTTGGCTGGGCAGCAAGGATCATATCCACAGAGACAGGTAGTGGCTGTTCTTTACCAGATGGATAGGGTGTTTGTTGGGAAAACAGTGCCTCTGGTTGTGACAAAAAGGGGTACGTTTCACATATGCTTATTTGCCAGTTCTTCTGTTTCTGTCAGGATACTCTTTGTGATGCTGGATTCCTTCCCAGCCTCCTGTAGATTTTGGAAAGTCTCCCATTCAGCTGCCATGCAGAAGGCTTTGAACTTAAAATGAGAACAGCCGAAACGCACCCAGTGCTGGGGGGACCCTTATAATCCTTGTCCCATTTCTTTCTTCCTCATTGGGACCACCAGGAAGGTGGCAGGCATCATCCTGGGACTAGCACTGCTGGCAGTGAGGAAAAGTGGGGAATGCAGCACAAGGTGAAAACTTCTGAAGATGGAGGCTTGGATGTTTAATTGTAGGCTAGTGCCTGATTAGTTTTCAGGATGAAATTAAATCTCTTTGTGGAAAGGGAGGCACTTGCCCACAGCTGTGCAGGCTCTGTTGAAGAGACACCTATTTCAGAGCCATAAGAGTGTGTGTAAAGGCTGAAGAGAGAGGTATTCCCCATTTGTGGAAAAACAGGTATCATCAGAAATCTTTTGCAGGAAAATCAACAGACTACCTTCCTTTCAAGGAACAGACACACTGCTGAAGAAAATGCCATTTGTGCATCAACTCCCCTCTGACAATAAATGTGTCTGAGGTCAGGAGAAACAGAACTGCAAACTATGTAGCTGATAAGGACAAGCAACTAATTTAGCTGTGGTGTGCAGTAGGTAGGTTTTACACCAGTGAAAGTTGTGTGCAGTTAATCTGGCTCATAAAACAAACATAACTCTGGGCAGCTACTCAGCAAAGTCCTATCCTGCTTCATCCCCTTTGCAAGCACAGTCATGGCACTGATATGTAACATATTCGTTTGTAGATATGTCTGGTGTTTGCATATAGGGTCTGAACTGGAAAGACAAAGAGATACCCTGAGATGTGATTAATACTGCCCTCAACATCCTTGATACACCCAGAGCTTTGTTTACCTCTCACAGCACATTTGAGATCCCCTTCTCACCAGCTTGAGGAGCTCCAGAAAGTTGTTGATGGGAGTGAGGCAGCACAACAACCCACTTTCTTCACTTCCTTCCTCACACTCTTGCGTAAAGCTGTGGTCACCACCACAGGAGTAAAAATAATGCACACTTTTTTTGGTCCTTCTTTTTAAAGGCTTTATCAGGTTTGTTGCCTGATGCAACAGAATTAGGCTTCAGTTCGTTGCAGGGACCCTCATGGTTGCAGAAGATGGTGCGAAGGGCTGCGCCTGACATGGGGAGGTGTAACCAGCCCACATGTGCCTTACTCAGCTTGCCTCGGGATGGAGGTTAGAACAGATTTCAGCAGTGATATAAGAAAGTGTCCCACCATCTTACAGGGATTTCTTGCAAGGTCAAAAGTGGCTGGTCTGTGATAAAGGATATCTCACTAAGAGGGGTTTGAGCTACGCAGGAAATTTGGACATCGCAAGGATGAGTAGTCTATTGTTGTTGGGTTTGTGGAATTTAAACACCACAGATAAGTGCTTTGTTCCTTTACAAAATACAGGGAGAGGGAGTGGGATTTTAGAGAAATACAGCTACCCACCCTTTTCTTTTTTCCTTCAGTGCATTTGACAAAAAAATTCTTCTAATTTTGTTTAAAAATAAGGTTGGTTGTCCTGGTCAGAAAAATACCTTGTTACTAAAATTATATCACTTGCAAGATATAGATACCTTGCCCTGAGATAAGGGGCTAAATTACAGATGGGAGGTACTGATCTTTAAAAATTCATCCTTCAGAATATATGAAGTTTACTGATCCAAGCTTACCTTAATGAAATATGCTTTAATCTGTCTTTTCTTTCAATAATGTGGAAAAATTAGTAGATTTTAGACTTGAAATGTTCTATTGTTTTGATTGATAACACCTGTGCAGTATCTGGGTGAGGAAAGTATATTGCTTGACTTGGCCAGTCCCAGTGTGTTGTCCTGTTTGTATCTCCCATCAGTTCATAGGTGTTCCTGAAAGAACACACACACTCCTGGCCAGACGATGCAATACTGGGGAGACAAACACACAGCTATCCAGAGGATTCATGGACTCCTCTCTTACTGTGCATCTTGAGGATGCATTTCCTTCCATATCCTTTAGGAAGTATTTAGGTGTTCTACCTCACCCACCCAGGAGAAGAAATTGTGATACAGTGCAGAGATGCTAAAGCAACTTGGGAAAGGAATATCACCTTCAGTAACATAATCAAATTCAGCAGATAACCTGGGATTTTTCTTTTTTCCTGCTGAAATCTCCTCTGCTTGTCACTTGTATTTGTGTAGGTATACAGTATCCAGGAGGAGAAGAAACTCTCCACTGAAGAGGTTTTGGAAAAACACCAGGAGAGAAGATAATTCACTGAGAGCAGTCATGGACAGAAGTCATAATGTCTCATGCTCTGTTTTACCGGTATTTATTTCTGTAATGTGTGTGGGCCAGGCCCTGATGACTGTAAGGATACCCTCTGCTACACCAAACTGGGAGCTAAGTCAGCAGCATTGATTATGCTTTGTGTAAACACAGTAATATCACCTAATATGTCATGAGGGAGAGGATGATTTATTGATGTCAGTGATGCAATAGGAATATTTCTGTGCTACCAGCCAGAGAGGAGAGCCAGACTGCTGCTGCCTCTGGACAGATGTGTCAGAAGTGCCCTTCGCTCTCCCAGCACATCTGCCCAGGAGAGAACCATCATGCTACAGGCCAGCTAATCTCACTCCCTCTCAAGGCTTTGTCTTAAAAACAAGTATTAGTCATGTGAGAGGTTTGAATACTTGTGTTGGGAAAAGTGCGTAATTCAGGACTTTCTAAAGCTTGCAGTGTATCCGTTTCAAACTACAAGACATTTGAAAGATCAGTGGTCAGGTATTTACAAAATGATTTATTGTGTCAGTGACCATTTAAATACTTCATATCAATGGATTGTTTTTCTCTGTCACAGGAAGAAGACTTTTCTTTATCCATGGCCAAAACCTGAAGTCATTATTAATTTTACTACTTCGGCAAAACTCTTATTAAAGACTTAAGCATTTGGTTTAAGGCTCAGTATTTCAAAGGAGAGTGTATTTAGAATAGAAAACAGACGGAAGATCTCTGTAAACATCTGAATGTCTCTTTAAATTCATTCAACAAACACATTAAATCTTTTGCAATGCGAGCAGAGAAAGTTAATTCGGACGTGATTCCCATCCTTCTTCTCTGCCAAGAGATGGATCTGTTTACTCCTTGTGGAGATAACTTTGTTTATGCTCTCCCAAGATAGCCTTAGCCTCTCCCCTTGTACTACCTTCATCAGACGTGAGCCCTGCTAAGCTGCTTTTCAGACCTGTGTGATGCTTATCACCTTGGCACCCGAAAGGATCTCAAATAGCCTCTAAGTAGAAACAACTCAAGCGATAGAGGCTCTCAAGTGTGCTGTCAGTGAACAAATGATGTGATCACTGAGGAAGCCTAAAATGAAAATAAACAGCATTACAGATTTCAGATTGGCCCGAGGGCCCTGAGAGAAAGACTGAAGGAACACAGTGCAAACCTATCAGCAAGCACTGCTGATGTGTACTGGGCATACATATTCTCTCCTCAATCAGTTAGAGAAGTTGTACCTGTATAAATACAAGGTACCAGCAGCCTCTGCAAGTATGTTTCCAAGTTTAATTGGATACTTTTAAAATATGGAAGTAGTTTACCTGTAACAGATTATACTTTCATCAGTCAACTAGATTTGATAATTCCTTAGGGCGGGAATTATCTTTGGTTGTGGCGCATATATGGATGAGAATTAAAAATTTAGTAATGTGTGGTAGGAGATCTGGAAGTGACTGTAATTTACTTTGTTTTTCTGAAGTCTTAAAACTTCTGCCCACTGAGACTACAGTAGCTCTACGTTTGTACAGTGGTGAGCTATCGGATTTCAGAGATCAGTTTTCAGTGTTAAAATTTCCTCATATAAATTATACCACCTGCCATCCTAAAGACACATTTTACCTCTCCATCCATATATCAAAGTGCAAAAAAGATATTTTTCTTTAAATTCTCAAAATTGAATTAATGATCAGGAATGGTTTAGGAAGGAGTGACGTAAGTTTCACTTAGTCCAGCTTCTTGATAGCAAAAGCAGAGAATGGCTTTCTTGAATATCCAAACCAGTGTGAGGATGAAGCACCTTCACTTGGTGCAGCTTTAATATTTAGAATTCACACCGTCCTACATGATCTATTGTCCGACAGCTCAGAATGCTATTTTATTATTCCATGGTGTATTCCTCCTAGTCCAAACATCATTACCTGAAATGACACTCTTGGCTGTTCAGCTAGAGATAAATGTGTATAAATACTAATTTAACCTCAACTGTAGGGTGAATCTGAGCAGATCTCAAACACTGGTGCACAGATGTGAGGCAGAGCCATCATTCAAATAGAATGTGCATTTGTTAGGTAACCTCCTACTCAGAACCTTGTAAAAGCCATCAGCTATGTTCAAATAAGAATTTTTTTCCTCTCTCATATTCACCAAACAGTTGTTATGCATATGGACAGTTGATTTGCCCAGAATTTATTAACCTGGACAACACTCGCATATTTCAGGTATTCCAAAATAAGTCTTTTCTGTGTGATCTGGGAAAAATAGGTAGCAGAGAGAGATTAATGATCTTCAATATACAATTGCCATATTTACTATACACCATACAGGGATTATTTAATGTCTTTTTACTCCCCCTTGTTGCAAGGGCAAGTGCTCAGGGCTGTTGAAGTGCCATATTTCTGTCTCTTTGTGCATCTATTAGCGCACCCTCCAACCGCTAGTTTTTGGCAAGTGATTGGGCCTATTTGCAACATCCAGCTGCACGAGAGGGGTTTTCCCACTTGAGCCAAGATGAGCCTTTTGGGAGCAGGGCATGTGCCCCTGGGGCTGCCCAATGGCCATGTGAAGATGCTGGGCTGGCAGCTTTGTGTGGCCTGGGAGAGCAGTGCCAGCGGCAAGCGGGTGACCTTTGGATGCAGTAAGGGCAGCCAAGATCAGCACTCTGCCACCTCATTTGGGTCCATGGCAGTGCACAGGCAGAGATCCTGTAGCTCCTAAGCTCCTGTAGCTCCTGGCCCTGAGCTGTGTGTCCTCGGTGCTGCCCGAAGGAGCAGCCTGGGCAGGCACCACCAGCCCGGCTGGGAGCAAACACGCCCAGCGTGCTCAGTCACTGCCTGTACCGAGGGGCTTCTGTGAGCTCGGAGGGGAGATAAAAAGTGAATTCGGTTTCCCGGGCAGCCTGTAGGTCACCTGTAATAGGTCACCCTTAACAAACAGTGTTGACACAGAGCTGGAACAGGGGCAAGTGAATGAAACTTAGCTCTCTCCTATTTGAGCAATGGAATTTATTCCCAGCTCTGACCTTGTGCAAACTCTGTTACCATATTTATCACATGGAAAGAATGACCATGGCCTCTGCCAGCACCATGGGCAGGAGGTCTCCTCAGCCAAGTCCTGGACACTGAGAAGCCAAATGACCCGCAGTGGTGCTGGGGGATGGAGGGAGGAAGGATGTCCACTGCTGTCCCACCTGAATCTGGGGATGTCACGAAAGGCTGCTGAACCCAAATGGCGCACGGGGCTATGCAGGACATTGGGTGTTGCTGCTCCCCAGGGTTTCTCTTCCCTCTCCCTGGGTGCAGGAGGGCAGTACCCCGAGCTTTGCCTCCAGAAAGGGGGGAGGAGAGCTGGCCCAAGCACTTCTCTCTGCAGCTGAAGGTGGCAGGGAAGGTGGTTGCGACCTTCCTTTCACCCTCACACTTGAACTCAGCAGCTGCATCTCTGAGGCACGGATTTGCAACAAGAGATGCTGTGCTCACTCTGCCAGCGTCTCAGGAGGCCTGAAGGGAGGGGGATTTCCGCATGAAAAATAATTCTTCCCTTTGAATCCCCTGTGCTGTCAGGGGCTACTTAGCTACTTATACAGAAACTACCCATCCTGCACTCCCTTCTGTCCTCTATTCCCTTTTCTTCTGGGAATGCACTTTACCAGAAACAAGTGACCTCCCTGAGCATACAGGAAGCATCCTGCTAAAAAAAGAAAGCAGATAATGTGAACAGAGCTAAACTTCCCACAAGGTGTAATTTCTCTCCGTTTGTTACTTTTAAATGCAAATGCATCATGGCAAAAAGATACAGAAGAAGTATAAGAGACCAGGGGAAAGCTCTTTGAGCTCTTGGGACTCATCTGCTTTGCATTCAGCTGTCCTGAGCCTGGAGAGACATTTGTGCTAAAGGTTATTTCAAAGTAGCTCAAAGGGGAGGCTTATTCTTACTTAAGGATTTTTGTTAATCAGCTGTGACGCATCTCAAATCATTCACCTCTTGGGGGCTTTATCTGAAATAAGTCCATGTTTTTCCAAGTTGTTGCAATGGAGGAAGGAGACCTGCTTTGGTCCAAGAGCAGGTTCTGGTAAATAGCAGCGAGACTCAAAGCCAAGCCCAAGGTGCAGGCACAGCAGTGCTGACACTGCTGCTTGGCAGCCCCAGGGACCCTGCTGGAGCCAGGCAGCCTCCTGGGAACACCAGGGCAGGACTGGCTGTGGGTGAAGCAGTGGGGAAGGATTCCCTGGCCCAAGTGGTAGCACTGCAAAAACACGCACAGAGAGAGAGGGTTTTTTACTGATTAAGTTCTTGTTCATTTGGACCGTATGAGGTTTTTTGGAGGGCTTCAGCAAACCTGAACCAGTGTAATAAAATGTCCACCATAAAGAAATCATCCTATGAAGCAAACTCCTTTTTATTGCTTTAAGATGTTGATTTAAACCTTATTTTACAGCCCTACTGCAGTGATCCTTTCCTGGGTTCCCCCTCCCCTCACCCACAGTGAGATGCCAGAAAGAAGGAGAGTTCAGCATGAAGCATCTTTTGCTTCCCCAGCTGTGAGCCAGAAAGCCTGTAATTACACTAGCTCTTTGGATTTGGGGGGGGCAGGATGCTTTCTCCTCGTTCCACCAGTTGCCCTGGAGCTGTAAAGTGCATCTCCCTAGATGTCCTTCTATGCAATGATTTTAAAGCGCTTTGCAGTGGGAGATGCCAACAGCATCAGATGAAATGGAGAGAAATAGCTTTACAAAGGAGGAGAAACAAAGAGAAGAATGTCAAACAACCTGCAGGGAACTTGCTGCTGGCGAGAGCAGGGTTCAGCTCCAGCCTCTTGTCCTGTGGGCACCCACAGGTGCATGGCTGCCTCGCTGCCCTGGCTCCTCAGGGCGTGCCTGGCATGAAGCAGCACACAGAGCTTGTGCTGGTGGATCTAATGACTCATCTGCAGGCTTGCTAAGCAAAAACTATTATCTGTGATAATACAGATGATAGCTTCCTGCTATACACTACAGCTACAGAAATGTAAGAGGCTACCAACGAATTGCAGCCACGGTAGAGCAAAATTTTGTTGTGTATTATGGCTTGGTGAGCAAGCCTTTCCTTTTTCTGTGGGTGTTTCAGTCTTGTTTCAAGGTGGGGCTGGGTGCTACTGCAAATTTCACTTCCTTGTCATCCGCTTGCATCGTGATTGTGTCAAAGCTCCCCAGAGAAAGTAGAACTGCAGCTGAGATACAGCTGAGCAAGATTAAACTGCTCTTTTTGTTTGCTCTGTTTATCTTTTCCCTCACCAGTGCACTTCCCCGAATTCCTCTGGTGCACTTTAGAACAAGTAAGCCTTTTGAAATTATTCTTCTAGCACGCAGAGAAACCACCTCAGGCAGTCATCAAAAACCCAGGCTCAATTTAAGTAAGGCGTACTGGCAAGAAAGAACAAAGGTGAAGCTTTTTGCCTTGAAAAAGTGTGAAGCTGACGGTTGCAGTCTGCTGCAGAGATTTTATTTAGAAACACACACAAATATGGTCATGTAAAATATCACAGAAGATGTTCATAATTCTACTGGCAGCACTTTCTTGCTAATGATGGTTTGAAGCTTAAATTGGACAAGAATAATATGTGATTATTTATCTATTGCTTTTCTGTCTATCCACTGGCTTCACAAAACATTGACTTCATCACTCCTCTTGGTGTCAGTTCCCCTCTCCATAGTATGGCCCTTCCACTTACCCCATGCTTTGGCCCTTCAAAAGAATCATAAGAAGTGCTGTAGATCTCTCATATTTAAAGATGAATATTGATTGCATAAAAATACATTGGTACTTAAGAGCTGAGCTGGAAAAGTATGCTCCTAAGGTATCATTATTTTGCCATGAATAGGATGCTGCAAAGACTTACATATGAATGTTTGGTTTAGCACAGCACGACCTCAGTGTGGAATATGAGCAATGTGCAAGCGCATCAGCACAGGGCACTGAGAAAGCAGCCAATGTTTTCATGCACTGATTTGTCTGATGATTTAATAATTAAGTATGTTCTGCCCTTAAAATAGCATAGAAGAGTTTCAGAAGCTAAAATTTGAAGATGCTAGTCTTTTCCTGGATGAGATTTTGTTCTCATTAACTCAACCTTCATAGTTTCCTCTGGTGGAAAAGTTTCCAGTTTGATGACGACAATGCCCAGACTGGATGCTGGGCCAGGAAGGCAGGTGACAGCAGTGGGAAACCAGCTACAGTTACACTGGGAACTGCCACCAGTGGTACCTGGGATACAGAGACCCTATGAGGAAATGATCTCTCTGTGTGCTGAACCTGCCTGGAAGTAAGTATATGGAAAATAAACAGCTTTGGTCATGCCAGGTTTAGTTGGGACTGCTTCCTCTTTCAACAGCTATTCAAATGCCAATCTATTTTTAACATTCCAAATATTTTCACAGCGCAGTTCTGGCATGCATTTTCCTACTGTAGTTTAGAAGGCCTAAGTTAAGGTTTTGCTTTTACTTTTTAAAATGAAACCAGAGGTATAATGCACCACCCTCTTCAGCCAAGAGCCTGCTAATGAATGTGATTTACCTTTTAGTGGGATAGAGAGTGAGTATAAATTAGAATCTAACACCTGAAATATAGTGAGCAACACCTTCCCTTAGTGTGAATGAGCAGAGCTGTGATGTCAGTGGAGCCTGACCGATTTATATCTGTGGGAGTCTGGCCCTTTGCCTGCATAACTCCTCTTGGCCGTGACTGGCAGGTCCCAAAACAGCCTCCTGTTCTGCTTCTGGACAGAGACTTTTCTCTGGCTGCCATGTGGGACTCAGAGGATATGTCTTGCAAAGTCAGAGCTAACTCATCAGGGGAGTGCTTTCCTCTTCTGCCTGCCCCTGATCCAGCAGGTGACCTTGGGGTCAAAAATCACCTGTCTCTGCAGGTATGTGCAGGGCCAAACTCCCAGTGTAGTTCCCTACATTTAACCCCTGCTCTGTTTCATGAGTCAAGCTTTAATGTTGAAATGTTCACTGGTGCCAAAGGTCCTTGGAAGACAAACTCCTGCTTTCAAACATTGCTGCAGAGCCTGCATGGAAGCTCAGGCAATGAAGGTTCCTCAAGGATTCAGGCACTCCTGAAGATGAGTGAGAAGGTGGGAACCAAAAGCTCTGGCCTCTGATTTCGTCACGTCCTGCCCACATTGCAGTGGCTGATGCTCCCCTACCTTGTTCAGTGGTAGAGCTATCATTTTGTTGTTTTATTTTTATTAGTTCACCAGGAATAATGTGAAGCAGGGGTGATTTGGGTTGTGAGCTGCCAGCGAGCTGTCAGTCAGCTGCAATGGATGTGATGTGCCTTGGTCCCTGTCAGCTGATATTTCAGGAGCAATTGAAATGGTTTATTAGGGTGGTATCCCTGCACCCCGACCCAGACCACAGGACTCTGTTCTGGTGTTGACAAGAATGATGAACCACAGTGAATTGATGGTAACCCTTTCACCTGGTCAATATGACATTGAATTAATTTTGCTGTGGGAGTAGGGGCTCACAGCGTCCAAGTGAGGCTGAGCAATGGAAAAACCGTCAGATATCAGAGAGGGAAGGGGCTTTTCTACCAAGGATAAATCATCAGCAGGGTTACAGCCTGTTTTGTAAATAGACTGAGAAGCTGAAGCAAAGCTAAAAACCCACTATACAACCAGGGGTGTTCAGGAAACCACTGTGTGCTACAGCTTTGTAAAATTAAATTGCTGCCCTGTTTCGACCCAGACGTGGTTAATCTTCAGCTGCAGATGAGACACTTTGTAGCAGGCAAAGGCAGCCTGCAAGGGGCTTCAGTGAGATGCAGAACCCCCATTGTCAAGAATAATCCTTGATTACTAAGAGCTGAAGTCCTTGCCAGGAAGAAAGTGTTTCCAAGTTTATATCCTTACGATCAGAAGGATAATCTATCGATAATCCATTTTTTAAGGAAGAAGACCTGGAAAAGCTGTCCGTGAGCAGCTGAGACTGCATTTTGTTGGTTGCCAGTGGTGAAAGGATGTATTATCACAGTCCTGGGCACTTAATCATCGAGTGGAGTACACAAAAATAGCCAGGAAAGTTGCAGGCTGTGCTGAATGGGTTGAAAGGTTGTGGGAACATGTTCTGGCACACCCTTGTGCTGTGGCGAGATACATGATGAGGGGGAAGGGGAGAGAGCATTTCAGCGGGCCCAAGCAAAGGGAAATATACTCTTGTTTCCTTATAAATCCTCTTCTCTTTTTCACTCCACATCATTTTGCTTCCTGGAGCAGAAATAATTTCCATTAGTCATTCAGGGTAACACGTTTCTAATGCATACAATGTGGAAATGTCTCTCAGCAGCAAATCTGTGGCCCAGTTCAAATGCTGGGAAAAAGCTTTAGTATATTACACAATAAAATATTTGTAAACACAGATGACTTGAGTTTAAGAGGAACTTTGGTCAGATGGAAAATAATCCGATACAAAATTACAACACAACAACAAGTGAGCCAAGTAGTGAACCCGCGTGTGGCTCTTAAAATACCACCACCATTGCAAGAAAAACCCAAGGCCATTGTTGGAGCAGGTAGGAGAGCAGGCACCCCGAGGAAATTAGGGTAAAGAGATATTTGGTCGGCTACCTGTGATCAGCCCATAAACCCCAGTCACTGTGCCACAGTTAATATCAAGTTAGCTGCCTTGCTGCCAGACCAGCCAAGGCATGAATACTAATGCTGCCCTCAGCTGCCACAGAAATTGTCTCTTTGCATAAGAGGAACGAAGACCTTTTGTCCTTAACTCGCTTGTGCCAGGACTAAGCCAGGAGCTCCAGCTGCATCTGCAATCAGACAGGCTCTGCTTAGCAGCATTGGACTCGCAGCATTATATTTAAAACTCACTCTTCTCCGCCCCCCAGGGAGAAAATTAAAAGGAAGGCTGCACGCACGCCCTGTGGTAAGGGTGGCCCAAGGTGGTGTCCCTGCTGGGTGCACAGCAAGCAGATAAAGGCGCAGCCAGAACGTGCTTTTTTCAGCACTTCAGCTGCGTGAGCATGGTAGGGGACCCACTGCGGGCCCTCTGGGGCAGCTGCAGAGACAGAAGGTGGCAGGAGGCTGCGATGCAGGGCTGTGCTCGGGGTGGTGGAGGTGCAGGGATGCAGGCACGGCCTCAGAGACACTCGGGTTGGGAATGCTGCTGCGGAATACCCCCGATTCCATGGGGCTGCATGTTGAGGGAAAGCAGAGCGGCACAGCTTTGTACAAATCCATAAGTGAGGGGAATTCTTTCTCGCTTGGCAGAAAGGTGAGGGGGGCTCTGCCATCAGGAAGCAGGGGCAGCAGCAGGGGTCCCTTCAGCCTTGGATGGGCAGAAGCACACCGACAGCCAAACCACAGGCTGTGCGACCCAGCACCAGAGCCGTTCTCTGTGTCCCTCTTCCGAACTGATTTGGCTAGGGGTGCTGAGTTAAGAAAATAGAGAAATTAATTCTCATGGAGAATTTTTTTCCTGCTGCCTTCATGCTTGAGAGTATCCTTGCTTTTATGTTATACCACTCCCCTAGCAGTCTCGCATGACTTTCTTGAAGATTCGCCTACATGGTGGAGTTACTGTAGGGCTGTTCGAATAGCTGTTTTTTCAGAATAGCTGTTTCTGAACAACCCAGGCTTATTCTGAAACAAGAAAACCTTATTCCAGTTAATACTCTGTCAAAACTGACTTCTTTTTAGGATTAGATTAAATCCGAACAGGTGGAAGAAGAGTGTCCACAAACAGAAGGACCAGTAACAGCCTTCAAATTCACACCCTCTCTTAATCAGAATGAATTGGCAAGCATGGACAACTGTCCCATTGCACAGAGGAAAAACATAAGAGTATATAGGTATGAGTCTGATACAAAGGTGCAGCATGGGCCTCCCAAGCTCTACTCCTTCTTCTATATAGGTATGAGTCTGATACAAAGGTGCAGCATGGGCCTCCCAAGCTCTACTCCTTCTTCTAAGCATGTAACAACTGGATGAAGATTAGTTTCTCCTCTCAGTTGCCTGTCTTATGGAATGTACTTCGTTCTTTCACAGTTACGGTGATTGTTTCCCCCCTACTAACTTGTGCAAACATCAGCTTTCTCTTTATCACTCTTCCAGTCTTGCTTCTTCAAACAACTGGACGTGTACAAACAGCCAGTTCCTTATGAAGTAACACTTCCAATTTTCACATAATCACCTACCTGCAGCAAATCAGTCCAATCAAGCAAATAGGAACTCATTGCAGTTATGTCAGTCTGCGGCTGTTTTCAAGAATCCAAGGGATCTCTTGATCTCAGTATACAAACTGTCACTTCCTCTGCCAGTGAATCCACGAAAATCAGCAGAACAAAAATAACGGTGACACTGAATAATTCAGTAATACACTCTGACAATATCTGCTAAACTCCTGTCAACACAGCCTACCTTGCTGTTGCTGGAGCTGGCTTTATAGTCCCAGGGACTATTATTAGTCTGGTTTTGGGGTACTTAACGCCTTTTGCAAGAACAGGAATAGGAGAATAAACTGGTATTTTTATCATCATGATGTTACAACTAGAGGGATAAAACCCCAGCCAAACACGTTTGTCACAGTTTTAGGCAAGTGGATGTAAGAATGATCAGCTCTACTAGGTCAGCCTTGTCTTTGCTGCTTGGGTTTGTGTCCATCTCCTCCTCTGCCATGCTCACAATACAATGTGAGAGCACACTTATGAGGCAACCAGGGAGTTACGTAATTTATGACCCAAATGAAAAAATCCAGGGATGGCACAGAAGTGGGTGGTTGAAGATACTTTGCCAAAGGATTCAGTCATTCTTCAGACAAGAGAAGTAAACCATAAATCTGAGTGAAGGAAAGACACAAGAGTGGCTTTGGTGTTAATCTAAGTGGAGCTACTACTGTGACTCTTTAATGTGAAGGAATGAAGCACTTCCTCAGCTGTTTTGGGTTTTGTACGTAGAATCTCTTCAGCTCATGAAAGAGCAGAACAAGAAGTGGTTGTCACATGTTTGGGCTTTCTACAAGCCCAAAATTAGATAAAAGATCTAATGTAGTATAAATATCTTTTACCCAGACAAAAAAGTGAGTAACCTGAGCTTACAGGCAAAAGACAAAGCTAAACAAATTCAAAAAGTCAGTCTTTTCACAGTATCTCAATTCTAGAATAATTTATGTACAACTGTAATGGATCTGTAATCATGCAAAGCGTTTAAATCAAGACTGAACAACTTCAAAAATAAGAACTGCTGTAACTTCAGCGGAGTTAAAAATACCATATTGAAAAATTAAGATGGGGTATTCAGACTTCATTATACATAATGCTTTCTGATCTTTGAGTCTTTGTCTAGCTGCACAAGACTGGAGTAATGTGTCTTCCTGATGAACTTTTAGTCCCTGGAATTTTTCCATAATGCACAAAGTAAGATGGAAAGTTAGTTATTCTGATTAGAAAAATATGTAATTCAGACTGAGGTTTAAAATTGAAAAGTTATCATTGATTATAATTTTGCTTTTTTCGTTCTGGGTTCATGCTATCCTCATATCAACTATGCATTATTCTATAAAACAATTGATATGAAATGTTTAATTTTAAAAGAAATTACATATGGACTCTTTCGCATTTGCTTTCCCCTCATCCATGCTTTGCATTGTATTTGGTATCTTGTGCAGCGCAGATGAAGAGCAGTTTGTTACGAATAAAGCTGTTCTTTGAAGGACAACACATGGACACTGTATAGTAGCAGGATGTATTTTATTTTTTGTAGACTGGGCCACACATAAATCAGAGAGAGGGAAAAAATGTGAACCATTAGGTTCTGGGTTCTGTGTAGAGAAACAGAGTGATAATTTCCACTTGGAAAACTGTTTAGGGTAGCTTCAGGAGGGAAAGAATGAAACTTAATTGTAGTGGACCTGAAGATGAACACCATTTCCCATTTACTGGCAAATAAATATTGGTGATGAAAAACTTTCAGTATTTGACCTTGAGGAGCTTCTTTAAAAGAGTCACACGTAAACCCTTCAATACCCAGCCACGAAATGCTTTTGGCAAATCCCTGTCTGAAAAGCATCTCTTTCTAAACAAAACTTCTTAAAAAATGATATACCACATACAGATAGCAACTAGAACATTTTTCAGTGCCACCGTGGTGTGTCTGTGCCACCTCAGTACTCAGTTTACAAGGTGGTGTGGACACTCACCATACTGGAGATCTCAGCTGTGCTGGGTGGCTCCAGAAACAACTGTGCCAGAGGAAAACTCAAGCACTTCCTGACCAACAAGAAGTGGCCAACTCTACACATCAAGAGATAGTTTGACAGCACAGTCCCCTTGGTGGCAATGTTGTCCCCACACACTCATGTCTGTCCCATCCATGGTTTAGGTCTCTAACCATGTGCTGAGGCAGGGAACTGAGGCAATTAAATTTTAGTTTTTCTTGGTAATTAGCTTCCCCAAAGGACTCTTAAGTGAGTGCTGTTCCCAGCAGAAATGCTTGCCCAGGCTTGCTGACCATGCATCTGTACAGAGCCTGGAAGCGCCTGCTCAGTTTTGCCAAGCAGGGTTAGCCCCAGTCGCTGTCAAGCTGCCCTTAATCCCAACTGCTTGGCTGCTCAGAGCTGAGCAGGGACAGGCACAGCTTCCAACAGAGCAGCAACAACTGCCGGGTACAGCACCACCAGAAACTGCTGTGGTCAGTCCCAAATCCCACTTGGCAGTTAGAGGGTAAACTCTGAGGACAGGGACAAGATACCAGGAAGCACTATCATCTGCCCGGAAAAACCTGTAAGATACTTAAGGTGGGATTTACATACATATATAGGATTTGGGAATAATACCTTAAAAGGCTTAATTTGGTTATAAAACATGGAGGTCAGAGTTTCTGCAAATCCTTTAGAAGGAAAGAATATTCAGAGGTATAGCTTGCTGGCTCAAAACAATTCAGAGCAGCTCTCTGAATGGTTTATCAAGCTTCTCAGGTAAAGAAAGCACTGGTTACCTTGAACCACCTGATATACAATTTGTATCAGCAATTTTTCTGTGCTTTTGCAGTCTTGATTTTATCACAATAAGGTCAAGGCAGTTGGAGATAAAAAAAATGCTTCAGTTAATTCTCCTAGACTCTGAACCAGGTTGACACCAGCTTCAGATGAAAAAATAAATGCCTGGTGGTCCTTAAAGCAAGTTGTTCCACTAAACAAATACCATCTGAAAGAAGAAAATCTCACATGCCCACAGAATATTAATCATCCCAGTGGTAACCCTTTAGTGTTATGTCTCTAGGTACCCATTTACAAGATACAGGAGATAATGGTTTGGCTGCAGAACATTTCTGGAGGAGGAAAACATTGTGGAAGAGTGGAGAAGCATGAAATCCTGTTGTTGAAGTGTCTGATGACTCTCATGTACTTCAACAGGGTTCCCACCTCCTTATTCTGCAATGTTTTTTACAAACTGCATGGAAGAATCCTGCATGAAAATCTGGTTGTAGGCAAGGCAGATTGTACCCCACACAGTCGCTATAATAATTAAAATTAAGATCAATTTAAATCCCAAACCTACTTATTTTAGATTATGTTTCTACAACTTCCATCTACTTCAATATCCAGAAGCAGGTTAAAGTTAAACTAGCAGATTTTTTAATATTCCTGTTTTGCCTAAGATATTAGATCTATTTAGATAATCACTTTTTAAAAATCTTTTTTTTTAAAGAAGAATTATAAAAAAATGCCTGAATCACTACATTGCCTTTCATAGGATGATGGCCTGTAATTCAGTAAACAAGAGAAAGCTGTTCTGGCCCCTATTTGTACCTGAGTGCTTCTGCTAAAAGATGCAACATTATAGTAACTACTTTTCTTTTTTTAAAAAAAGCACACTATACATCTACTTTTGCTTTGTAGCTGAAACAGACCTTTCACAAAAGCCATTTTCTCTCAAGCAATTTATTTCCTTGCAAAATACAATCTACCACATAAAATGCAGACCAACATGTTTCCTTCTAATCCCTTTCAGCTACCATGCCTTTCAATGTTACTGTGAAATAGGTGTTAAAACTTAAGATAGAATACATAAGTTAGTGGGATTATATCCCCTTCAAATACCACAATTCTTCAGCAGTGGGAAAACTTAATAGGAATTCAGAGGATTTGATTGGTTTTGAAGTTCACAGGGACTGTTACACCAGAAAACAGAGTAAATGCTCCAACCTAAGATGAGGATCTTCTACTAGAAGATCCTACTTCTACTAGAAGATCCTGGGGAAAGCATGGCTGAGGAATTAGTGTCATGAGCTGGCAGGACAGTGATCTCATTTCAGTGATCTTGTTCTATCAGCATCGAAGCCTTACAATGGCAAAGCATTTAATATTGATATGTAAATGCTCTCAAGTGCTTTCTAAAATGTCAGTTGCCTCTCCCCCAATTTACAGGGTATTATTTTGTAACTACTGTACTATAAAACTGTTATGCAGGTATGTTATAAGCAGTTACTAATGCCTTTGCTACAGGCTGAACCTGTAAGAGCTGACTGGCAATGGGCTGTTATGGGATGCCTGTTTAGGGCAGATCAAACTAATTCTTCTAACACACCTTGCCAGTATATTTTATTTCAGAGAAGTGATAAACTTTTGGTCTTAAGAGCTGTAGTGCTGATGGTTCAAGAGGCAGCTAAGTAGGTAAATACAGTAGTTTCCAGGGTGGGAGAAGAAAGGGGATGGCAAGGGGAGTACAGGCATTATGTACTTGATTATACTTTGTCTCTTTTTACATCATAGTCACCATCAGATGGACATAGGGTATTTAAAAGCTTTTTATATTTAATTAACGCACGGTTAACTTCCCTGCTGGAAGCAGGCAGTCATTGCAGTACTAGAGGAATAACTTTAGAAATGCCATTCAGCACAAGGAGGCTCAGCTGTACCTCCAGTAAGTTTCTGTACACACATTCCAACACTTACTTTTCAGGAGAGTGTAGTGATTTACACACTACTCTTAGGTAGAGGCAGTTTGAACAGCAGATTAGTAACATTAACTGACAAGCTATATGTGCCTGTCAACAATACACAGCAGAGCTGTTGCTGTCTTTGAACTAGAACAGTTGCCACATAAAAAATACTTTGTTTATAAAAAAATACATACCCTAAATCAGAAAGAGACCATGAGTAAGTATTGTGTAAAATCTACACACTCAGCTCACTTCAACTGCTACCAGCTTTAAAAACAGGAAGACTAAAACCTCAAGTCTGTGAAGGTCTGACAACAAATTGTGTAATCCTGGTGCATCGTTGTTGGCAGTGTTAAGTCTGGTCTTGGTACCTCAGTGTCAGCATCCCTCAGGTGCAACCACTGCATGCTGCCTCAGTCATTCTGTGGCTTTCTGTGGAAGTATGTGCAGATCTTCCTCATGGAAACTGAAGCAGCTGCAGCCTAACAAGAAATAAAACCAAAACCAACATGAAAAACACCTAGGTTAACAGTTCATAGGCTGCAGGAGTCTCAAAGTCTCCCCTCCATAATTGTTCCAGTTTGCTCAGCTTCCCAACTATGAGAGTAAATGAAAGGTTCTTTATTACAATCTGTCTCACAGATAAGAGGCTTAGTACCTGCAGGAAATGCTGTCTAAATCCTAGGGTTGTCCCACTGCCATGAGAAATGCATTCCAGCTGCAGTTTCAGCTTCCCTACAGCAGACAAGAGAGCTGCAGATTTCCAAGATGCAGCAAATTCAAGGAATGCTGTTGGGTATTCCTGGCATCTCCTTAGGCTATGAGAACAACACAGGAGCATCCCAAAATCTGAACCAGAGCATACTAGGCAGGAAAGGTTATTGTCCTATAGTAATCTCTCTCCAGGGCAAATCTCTCTGTCTTGTGTTTAAACACGTACAGCACAAAGCACAAGTAGTCACAAGTAGTTGTAGGTTTCCTATAGCCAAGATTTCTTGGTACAACCACAACATGAAGAGTCCAGCTGCTACAAATAACTTAAGGAATGGTGGCTTGCCCAGGTCATATCTGATAGAAGTGCTGGAAGAGGTGAAATCAGGTAAGAAATGAGATAAGCCTCAACGATGGCAACAACTTTTAGCATCAGATACTCAACTGAGAGTACAGCTAAAATTTGATGACTGAAAATTTACCTAACATTTACTGAAATAAGACTCAAAGACACTGGAGGACTTAAGAGTCCAGTTTCAGAGACAAGTCAAGTTTAGTTTGTTTTTAAAAAATGTAATTGTAATTTCTTAGTTAAACCCTCATGCCAACCTTTTTAGCTGCTTTATAAGCTTAACCTTCTTCTCAGACCCTAGGAAGAGCTCTGTGCCTGGCTTCCTGTACACCAAAAGTAGGATGATGTAGGTCAAATCCCACCCTCTGATTCTTGCACAGCTCTTGTTTTCTGCTAGTTTTCCATCGAAGGAACTGAAGGCATTATTCAATGGCCCACAGTTTTAGCATGGGTAACAAATTCTTTTGCTACCTGAGCTGGAAGAGAATTTAGCTCTTTGCTTCAATGCTTAAGTAGCTTTCCAGTAACATAAACACGCAGATGTGATGGTGAACACATGAACAGGAGATCTGCCAGGAAAGCTGTTGGCATTATTGTGCCTTTCAGAGTAGAGCTGTTTTTAAGATGACAGCTATATCCTTCAAACATGCAGCTGGGAGCTGCAAGGATCTCTGAGCTCCTGTGTGCCTTCAGTTCCTTGAAAATGAAGGACATATCATAAAAATTCTGTTCCTGCGTGGAGGGGATTAGTAGATAAAAGCATTAATGTATCTGGCTTATTAGGCCAGAAATCATCCCTTTTGTCCATACAAAGGGATCAGATAATTCTTTGTGTCTGAGCAGGAGACAACAAACAAGGGGAGAGTGGCAGCTAGGGATAACGTCTTTCATGACAATGTTGGCTGCCCTACTTACAGTTTTTGGCGAAGTGGCCACTGCCACAGACTCTTGTCTTTTGGCACCAGGACTGCGGGAAGACAGGGGGCTGTTTGACATGCTCTGGCTGCCAGGTCTGCCAGTCCGTAGCTTCTCTCCCAGAGCAGACAACCAATTTTTTCTTTCAGGAGAACTGTTCTCTTTATCTACTACCTCAGTGTCTTTCCCACGTGGAGATCTGAAAAGATGAGGGGAAGTCTGAATGCCTGATGGATTAATATGGCTTCCAGAAAGGGCAGGCTCTTTTGGGCTGTGGCTGGAGCCTTCATGGTTGTTACCCAAGTCAGCCAGGCTGAGAGAGTCTTCTTCAGAACCTTTTTGGTCTGGAACCAAGTGACATAAATTCAGGTTGGATTTCTTAGCTGCATGGTCCAGCTCAGTCACACAGCTACAGGCCTGCAGACACTTCTGCCCCACATCACCCTCCTTGCTGCAGTCAAGCCTTCTCTTGGCACGCTTTTCAAACTGCGAGTGTGGGACTTTAGGAGGACAAGTAGCTTCCAGTAGACCCTGGGTGACTTCTGCCAGGGCTTTTCTAGGAGAAGAAGTCTTTTTCTCCACTTCTGGAGGAGAAGAGCACGGAGTCCTTGTAACCCAATGTTTGATGGACATTTTGGAGGAAGAGATCAGTTTAGGAGAGGCACACGGGCTGGCTCCAGGTGGCTTGGCTGGGGTGGAGGCTGTGGTGGTCAGGGTTTTGAGAGCGACCGTCGGAGTGTTGGTTGACAGCGGAAGGTCTCCGGAGTAAGCGGGAGCACAGGCAGCGGGCCGTGGCGAGGAAATGCACACGCTGCCCGCTGTCAAGGCCTTGGCAGGAGTGCTCTGTGGGCTGGCTGGTGGCCCTAAGAGGGGAGAAATAAGTAGTCTGATGAGGAACACAGAACAGCAAATTAAGGACAGTCCTTTTAAAAACACCCCTTCCAACCAGGAGATGAATCAGTGCTGACCCTGTGCCTCAGACATACCCTTTTGAACTAAGAAGTTGTATCAATCCCTCTGATTTCAGTTAAATTGGTACAAGTCCTTTATAAAATGCTGTATCACACTGAAAAAGTATAATACTGTACATTTGTGTAAAGTCTGACATCTGTCTCTTCTGTAATTAGCTCTCTTACATGAGCTACAGCCAAAATGAACAGACAAAACAAATCTGGACTCTTCCAAGTGTATCTAGCCTTGCTGGAGCTTTGCATTGGTTCAGTCCAGACAGCTGCTTGGGAAAAAGGCTGATCCCCACCTGCCCTGCATCTTTAACAGGTGCATAACTGAGCTGAGGGACAAAGGTACTGTAAAAGCCCGTCCCACAGCTAATTACAACACCAAGGAAGCCTTACACTGTGATGCCCTATCATGTGAATAATGCTCCTAGTCAGGCGTTATTAGCTGCATATTTTAAAGATCTTTTTTAAAGTGTGAGAACAGTGAAGGACATATTTTCATTCTCTTGTCTTTCTGCTGGAGGATTTACTGCAATGCTGTATTAGAATGGAGACAGTAGATATTTAGCACAGCCAGGGAAGTGTGAGAAATTCTTCACCTCCTGAACAAGGAGTTAAATGCCAAAGGAAATAAAATCTGTCACTATAGTAAGTTATTCCTTTAAAAAAAATGATTCCCAAACAGGTGTTTCACAGTGGCTTTTGAGCTCACTAGCCGAGGTATAAATGCCCCTGCTTGTAAAAGAGAAGTTCTGAACACCCAGAAAACAGCAGTCGTAGGTAGGGGCCTAAGGACCTCACTAACAACAGTGGGAATCACACATAGCAAAGATCTTGCTCTGCAGCAATATTAGAGAGGGTTCTTTTAATTTTTAGATTTTTTTTTATTTCCAGCCCCCTCCCACAGAGAACACATAAGTGGGTTTGTAAGATGCTTGCTTTCTCATTCACCTAACTCACAGTGATATAATTAAATAGGGTAGTGCCTTAAGTTACTCTGTGCACTTCCACTGCTGGGCACGAGAGCACTAAACATTTTGTGTATACCAGGTATTTAATCCAAACCCCCCACTCTCAGCACTAGCACTTCATTAGAACAATGAGAAGTCTAGTGTGAATAACCTGCCATCTTCTTTACAATGCAGGGCTGTCTCACAAACAACAGGTTGAGCACCTACATGCCTGGTTATATACCATGCTAAGCCTCTTCTGATCCTTCCTTTTACTGTATTATCTGTCTAGTATCCAAAATACAAGTACTGCTGCATCGGAACAAAGTTAAATAGGATCCGATATTAAAGGATCCCACTACAAATAACTTCAACACAGAAAACAGAGTTAAAGGCTCCTTTCCCGATAAAATACGCTGCTTCATAACAACTTGCTTCAATGCGGACTACGAGAATGTAACTGCCAAGATTTCTTCTCCTAATCTTTGGTTTAATGCGCACTTGCAAGACAATAATAACTCAGCTGGGAAATTAGTTGCACTCAAAAATCTGAGCTCCTAGAGGGAGAAGAAAGTAGCAAGCTCAGCAATTCTTGATCCATAATGACCACTACAAATTCATTCAGCAGAAATATTGCATGACTACTTGGGTATGAGCACTCTGAATCCCAAACCAGTCTGAAAGTTATGCTGTGGACACACTGGATAATGGAAAAAGAGTTATCCTGGGAATTGGATGAGTGTCATGGCAAGGAGCAAACACAAATTTGAGATAACGAATAGGAAGATCAGGCTTTTTTTCCTAAGGCTTCATGTATTATTCAGGCTTCTACTAAGCCAGTTTCAAGCTGTTTCCATTTATGCTGCCCTTGCATGTAATACAATACTGCAAATACCTGCAGTCAACCTGCACCACACCGATGCAGGTTATTTTGGATGTTTCCTACCTTCTCTGCCACAAATCTTCTAGAATGGTATTATCAATCTCCAGATTTAAGAATCACAAATTGTCCATGCAGAGGCCTGCTCCAGAAATTTTGTTACACAAAACCATATAGAAAGCAGTACAACTTAAAGAAACCACAAAAGTAATTGCCAAAGAAAAGGAAACTGCTTGCTACACTTGATGATATAGGTCAACAGTCAATACACAACCTCAATCTCATAATTTATTCCACAGAAACGGGTGGGGAACTACCTAGATTCCTCCCAGCAGGTCAGAAATAGTAGTCTGCTTGCCAGCTCTGAATCAGTCTCTGCAGATAAGTCCTATATTCTAACAGCACATGTTTTGTGTTCGAGAGCCAAGGTCAGCAGGAAGCCTGCTGTTGTGTTTGCAGTGTCTGTGTACTTCCTCTTCCCTCCTGTGTTACTTTAATTGCAGCAAGAGCAAGGAGAAATAAGTATTTTTTCTGGTATTATTGCCAAACTTGACTTGTAAAGTTTTAGTCTATAAGATACTTTAGATTTCACGTTTCTATGCTTACTTCTGTATTTCTGAAACACATAAGGGATTTTTGAGCCCTCTCTGAGGAAGAGTGTGTGCACACGCAAAACGATTACCAGCTATGGAGTGGACCTGGCACTCTCCCTCCTATTGTCCTGCAAACTTCCTGCTAGACTTGTTACTCACTGGCGAAAGGTTAGAGGTAATGTTATCCCATTAGCGGGATTTGGAGACCTTCAGCCTTTATTTGTGTTAGCCAAGATGAAATTCATTTGGAGGGTGGCTCAAAAAGATAGGTGGAATGCAGGAAGTCACAGCAGCAGCTGCTGGGAAGCTATTGTGTTCTTAGTTTCAGAGCTACTCTGCAGAGAAGCTCAACTTACTTCAGTTTGGGGGGAGGGCAGTTCTTCTTTCACCTATTTTACTGCAACAAAATGAAGGTTTCAGACAAATTAAAGTAGTATTATGATCAGGGTTCCTTTGTTCTGGTCTAGGGTACTACCTGCTTAGTGACTACCTTCTCTACAGAGCCCACATCTGCTTGCTAGCTCAGAACATGCTGCACAGCTTGTCTCAGTGCCCTGGCTTTGTAGGAAGGTACAGCATTTGTTCACTAGACTTAACACATGAATAGATGATTAATTCTGGGACATTACAATCATCACAATTGTCCACATGTTTTTGTGAAGTGCTTTCACTACACAGCATTTGGCTGTATATGGTCAGTACCACAGACTAAAGTTGAAGAAAGAGACACAACACTGGTAACTGCACCTGAGAAATCTCTGGACAATTCAACTGTGGGCAGAAGCAAACAGTTCAGAGTTCCAAGGCTGTGTATGTGCTGTCAGCCCTTTCCAGCAAACTGGAAAAAGCATATGGTCCTACTGCTCTCAGTTATTATTTGATATAAAGAAAGAAAAAGTGTGAGTTGTTGCTACAGTGATATCTTCCTTTGGCTGTTCAATTGTCGAACCCTGCTGAAACCCACTGAAGATCTGGCTGCCCAGCAAGCTGTGCCAATGAATATTTGCCTTGCAGTGTGGCCATACAGACTTTGCCATACTTGTAAGCTATTTCAGCCAGCTTGTCCTGTTGATGGCAGAAGTATTTACAAGTAGAAGTGCTTGTCTGGCTATATGAGTTATTGCCTAATATGAGAAAAACCTCAGAAGGCTAATAAGACAAGCCAAAGGCTTTTGTTGGTACAGAGAACAGACAAAATTCAGCAGCCATGCTGCAGAGCAAGATAGCTCAGGGGCCTTACCTGCTCCATGTTGTTCTTCTGGTTTCTTCTGAGTGACCCAGCCCACCAAGTTGGCTTTTCTGGATACTGATTTCTCCTCCTCAGGACAACGCCGTAAGCGCCAAATCCTCACCGTGTTGTCATCAGAGCACGTGGCAATCTACAGCATAAATTTGTGTGTTAGAGTAACCAGGGCACATCCTGTGGATCACTGGCTGAGTGAACTGGAACAGCTACACCCAACACACCATGCCAATACGAATGATGGTGAAGCTTGGCTGAAGGGGTACAAGATTCACCATTAAACAGTGAAAATAACCCAACTTTGTTTCATTACTTCACCAGGGAGCAGTATTTGCTTTAAAGCATCCATGTCTTCCTGCTACAGAAATCTCAGTCACCACCAAACATTTGCCTTGCATGGCTGTGTAAAAGATACTGGTCTGCTTAGGAAGGGTCACGGCACATTTTGAGATTTCAGTCCCTCAGTAGACAAAAGCAGCCATGCTCCTTTTTGCACTTGCATCTTGATCTGCCTCTGTTCCTGAGGACATCTTCTGCTTGGGAACAAACATTTGCAACACAGCGAGAAGGTGACATTGGAAGGCTGTTGCACGAGCTGTGCTATCTCCTCAGAGTCAGATGTCAGCAGTATCTGGCAGAGAACCCAACTCTGCCAGGAACACTGGTCTAGAGCCCTGCCACAGCATCACGTGCTCCAAAAGGACCTCTGGAATCCCGACCAAAGGAGCAGTACCTACCTAGCCCACATTTTATGGCTCCGTTCAGGCAGATTAGCTGGTGACTCAACAGGGAATCAGTAGAAAGAGAAAGGAAATGCTGTTGTGAAAGTTCATAGCAATCTGAATGGGAAAGTGTCTCTACGCCGACCTTTGTCACATCAATGTTTTCCCTACAGAAAGCAACCCTGCCTCTCAAACCACGCCAAGCAGCTTCCTGACCTGTCTTAGCGCCACATTTTCCATTTTTCTTCATGCTTTGGCATCTGAACAATAGCTGACTATTTCTTCCCTGTGTCAGTAACAGTTTGAAAGGCTGAATTGCTCTGCATTTCCAGCACATCACGATCAGGATGCTGGGCTACCTCTAGGTCACAGATTTCATCTGAAATGCCAGTTCTCTTACTGCGCCTCTTAACAAACTAGAACAATTCCTCATGTTTGCCTGCAAGACTCCCACCTTCCTACACTGGGATGCTTTTCTGAAGCCCTGGTGCTGCCATGCAAGCTAGGGAAATCAGCTGACCTCTCTAATATTGTGGGGTGGAAGAAACTCTTAGGACACTGTTCAGGATTTTTTACGGTTATTTCTAGTTTTGAGCTAGGCCAAGCATTTGAACCAACTTCCTACTTCAGCTGTTTTCCTTTTAGTGACACCTGGTGCATAACTACTGACCCAATTTCACTGGAGGCTCTTTTTGTCATAAAACAGCTCAGATTTTGAAAAGAGGTCACAATGAAAAGAGTCCATATGTTTTTTAAAGGGCATTCAAAACTTCTTACCACTCTATACAAGACTAGCAGATGTATCAATGGTCAGAGGGAAAGAAAGATGTGAGTATGGAACAAGCCTTTGGCTTCTGAAAGCCCTGATTAAATGATGTCATTGTTTTGTCTCTTATAGGTAGTATCAAGCTCTCATGAGGAGAAGTCTTTGTTGATTTGCAATTTCTTAGGACTTCTCAAATAGCCTAAATTATCTGAAAAAAATAAAAAGGTTCTGATACACTGTGCTAATATGACAATGTTGGATTACTGTCCCCTAAATGAACATTTTTAGAAGTAATTGGCTAAAAATTTCTTCCCAAAACAACAAATGTGTCTGCCATTTTGAGAAGCAGATGTTGTCACATCACATCTATTGTTTCACAGTAAGGACCATTTTGCAGAAGACAAACCTTAGTGAAGTCTGAAGGACACCAAGCAATGGAGGTAACTTCTTGAGAGTGACCAAGCAGTATCCATGGAGGAAGGTTGGGCTCAGAAACCTTAAAAATTCCACAGAAAAACAAGCAAACGGTCAGAAGGCACACAGCCTAATATACATCTCTAAGAAAAGACCCCATAGCCCACCTGGGAAGCATGGGGATATTTCATACCCTTCTTGTATGAAAGGCATAAATCAAATGTTCCCAGCATGTCATCATGAGGAAACAAAGGAGGAAGCCCTAAGCAGCAGTTCATGGAAACACTTGTTCAATTCCTGCTACACACAGGAATTCTGCCTCCAGAGCTGTCAGCCCAAAACATGACACAAACATTTTAAACACCTCTACCTGTTCCACGTAAGATGCTTAGATGTTGTGAGGCTCAGATTTTGAATCAGGTTGGGCAAATAGATTCTGCCGCCATTTTACAAATGTCCCAATCACAGGTCAATGGTTTATTAAAAAAATGAAACCTCTGCCAACAAAATCCCATAGATGAACCTTCGCTGGCTTCAGGACTGGCATTTGTGCAGCTGCCAAGTGCCTGTTCCCCCTCCAACCAATCAGCTGGACCAGAGACCCTCTTAAGAATTCATAACAAAGCTCTCTAAATCACTCACATTCATTCAACTGATCTCCATTTCTCTCACACTCTTCATAAACATCTTTCTCCTGTTCTACAGTATTGCTACTTATCTTCGACTCCAGCTCTTGTGACAGACAGAGCTGAAGCCAGCATTAAGTGAATTAATTAAGACCAAAGAAGAAAACACACACATGAACACACACACATGCACACAGATTCTGTCCAAGTTTTGCTTACTTTTGGCAGGCAATCCTTTCTGGAGCTGTGAGTCACCATCACTGATGTGACATTATAAGGGAGATGTATCAAGGGGATTTGCATAAATGACTAAGGAAATGAACAGATCCTTTACTATGTGGGAAAAGGACTAGACATTACATACAGGTTTCAAAGGAAGATGGAAGACTTCGGGGAAGGCTTCTAATTTACACACATTTTTCTCTTGTGGACCATCTCCTACAACAGCCTGCAAAACTGCAACTGAATGTCCAGCTTCATAACTTAAGTTTTTCTGATACATTCAGGTTCATCTTAACAGGAACCTTTTTTTCCCCCTAGCATGTTAGAGACAAACACATGACTAGATATCCACTAAATGCCTTGGTCAGAGCACTCCCTTCACTGCCAAAACATGCAATGCCATGGAAACTAAATCCCTATTTAGGGAATGAACAACAGATCTTGGTGCAGAGAACACCTTCACTTACATTTAATAGCAGTCTTGCTATTATACACCCATAGTAGCCAAAACAGTGGTCCAGTAGCCACTGATTGCTGGAAGGAAAGCAGCGAAAGGGAATTATTCTTTCTGGGACGCAGTGTTTTTACACTACAGTAGTGTAAGTTAAATCAACTACACCCAATTTATATTACTGTGAAGTGAAGAAGAGTGCAGAGTTATGGCTGTGTCCACTGTGTTTGGCAGAAGACTGCCAGCCAGTCTGAGCGTGTTAAGTCAGGATCAGCCACAGCACAGGCTGCTTTTTGTGCCTGAATTGACAGGATATTGTTGGGGAAGTGAGGCCTATTGTGGAAAGGTTAAAAAGAGAAACCTAGGAAATGAGACTTTTTTTAGTTACTCTCCTCACTGGAAACAGCTGTTACATCCATCTTCAAGAGGCAGCATAAAATGGTGTCTATGGTTTTGTGCACCCTGTGATACAGAAGCACGTACATTCCAGGGCTGGGACAGACCACAGCATAACTTGATATGGTTTCCTGGGAGTGATCCACATCAAAGGATTGAAAGAACAATGGAAGTACGTGTCTACAAATGGTACTTTTTCGTTACCAGGGAGATACCTCAGACAGGTACGATCTCTGTGGAGAAAAACCTCTCTGCTCTTCAGCTTTTATACCTTATGGTTGTTCAACAGTGAGAGTTCATTAGTTAATGAACTTCTAATTTAAAAAAAACCAAACCCAACACAATAAAGCAAGAGTTCATTGCTTGAAAGTGACTTATATATGAAAACAGACTGAAACAGCATCCTTTTCAGCAATAACTTCTATCCACAGTGTTCCTCACCCAAACACAAACTTAGCATTGCTGTAAAAGTTTCTCAAAGAAATCATCTAAGTGGTAAAGGTCTTCCTCTGCCTTTCATTCCTCTCTAGATAGAGAAAGAGCTCTTCATTAAGGTCATTATAACACTACCTGTTAACTGCTTATGCAACATCTAACTTTTTTTTCCACAAAAAAGTAAGTCCTCATGCCATGAAAAGATACATATGTTTCAGAGTCAAATCTGTCAACATTTAATTTAAGAAGCCTCTGAATATGACAGATTTTGAAAGAGACAAATTCACTGGAAGTCCCACTTTCTAATATGACGATGGGATTAAAATACAAGTAATCATCTGATGATTTATTTTATAAATATGCAATGCGATCTGTCACTCATGTGCGATAGCAACAGAAGCCTTCTGTACATGAATGCATTTTAAATGTGCTTAAATGCTTAAATTTTGAGATATAATGACATCCTTGAATACTCTCAACTGAGTCCCAGCCTGTGTTCCAAGAAGGTATCAAAAACATGAATGCAGAATGTGCAACTCAAGTTAGCACAGGCATTTTTGCTGAACTTGCACAGAACATGAGGAAGGTTAAAATTACACCACTTGGCATAGAAGTCATGCTACCACACTCCTGCCTCTACTGAGTGAGCAACCCAGCTGCTTACAAGTTTCTCCAAATTAAAGAGGCTACATGCTTAAACCACAACCTCAGCAGCCTGACCCTCTCCTCTGAGAGGTTCGTATTTTACCATCAAACTCATTGTGAAATGGATACACAAGCCAGCATTCCCTAAAATTTATCCCAAACCTGAAATAGGCAGTCACCTGTGGTTTCTGTCTATTCTCCTTCCGTAAGCCTACTCTGTTCCCATTTGGGGAACATGGAGAACAGACCTCAAAGCATGCCTTATTCCAAGATGCCTGCTATTATCTTGGTGACATTTGCATTTCCTACACGTCACTGCAAGATGTTAAGTGATGGAGCCTCTCAGCTGTCAGACAGCGCTTTGGAATTTTGCTGAAGGCTCTGGCTGAGCCCTTGCTATAATACAAAGGCTTTAACTATTGTAAATTAAGCATGAGAAAAAGCTATGGCTGAAGCAGGAGCTGGAAAAGGGAGAGAGGTGGAGGGAAAGAGTGCCCTTTAAAACAATTAAACTTTTAGGTTTCTGTTGATATGCTCCACTGCTAAATATGAAACAAGAACTGTCTGTCTACTTGTCACAGCTGCCTGAATCAACAGGACTGAAAGAGGATTTTAATGCCCATTAAAACCAGATTAAGAACAGCACTTGCAATAAGCAGTAGTGATGAGAGACGTACTGATGGCAGGAGGTTAGCTCTGTTTTATATTAAACAATTACATGAAGCCTTGACAGCAACATACACAGTCCAGGCAGAACACGCCAGGAGCTAGCCCCACACTGCTTTGGGTAGGACTGGGAAGCAAGGAGTGTTCTATGTGAACATGAAAAGCAAAAGCAGCTCCAAGCTGCATGCTTGGGTCTCCCCTCATTGGCTTACCTTCCAGATGTACGCATTGCAGTCACTCGAGCCACTGACCAGGAACTGGTCATCTGGGCTGGTGCTGGATTTGATGTAAAAGGTTGAATTCTGATGTCCACTGAAAACAGCCACTGTGAAGAGAAAATAAAATAAAAAGATAAATAAAAGCCCCACTCAATGCACAGCCCTGCAGTCAGTTGTGCAAGGAGGGCTGATCTTACAGGCTTTTCCTGCCTAGCCACATATCCTTTGGAGAAAGTGGTTGCACTGCTCCCTTGCTCTGGGGCTCTGGCAGCAGGAAGTTTTTATTATTCAACTGGAGCCCTTCCCAAACAAAGTGATGGCAGTTTCATTAAAGCTCTAGCTTGACCCATATCACAAGCAGGCTCAGCCATCACCTGGGCTGCCCCACTACTCTGGTTCAGGTTCCTTGTCTCTTCCTCCCTCCGTGCCACCACCAGTCCCACTACATCAACAAGGGCAGTCCAGCACCAGGGGCCTTCTTCCACACAGGTGGCAACAAAGGCACTGGCTGCTCCTTCCTCCCGCTGCCAGCAGCTTTATTTTGTCAACAAAACTTGCATTTTGTCAGTCATGCTCTCCTGTATTTAAAGCCTCAGTAGCGTTTGCTGAAGCCTTAAAACCATCACCCCAAATGGCTGACATTCCCCCTAGCACAAGGGCCTTCAGCTGGCCTGAGAGCCGAACATGGATCTGGAGTGCTTGGCTGCACCATGTCCTCTTGTGGGGCACAAAGCACAAGTTTCCCAGTATAGCCCCAGGCTGGGCTGGCACCTTCTCCTCCAGCCCTGTTGTAGTAGCGGCTCTCGCAAAGGAAACAATCCACAGACCAGAGGACACGTGGCCGCCTTGGGTGGCCTTTGAAGGGTTGCGTAACGCCAAAATACCCTTTGATTTTTTTTGCCCACAGCTCTCCCAGTGCAGTGACCACCAGACAGCGAATCCCTTCCTAAACCAGGCAGCAAGTGCTGTTCCAGGGGGGTTTCCTGACGAACTAAAGCTGCCTCAGAGCTGGATAAGAGCAGCTGCAGCCGCGACGAGGGCGGCGTGAGGGCGGCACAAGGGCGGGCCGGCGCTGCCCTCTGCGGGAGCCGCCGCGCTCCAAGGAGCCGCAGCACACGAGTTCCATCCGGCTGGAGCAATGGAGACTGCTCGCCTCGGCTGTGTACACAGGGCAAGAGCTCCATGAGGAGGCCGAGGGGTGCATTGGCAAGGGCCTGCTCCTGTGAGGGGACAGGCCGGGCAGCCCATTCCCACAGAGTAGCGGGCAGTGGCAAGCAGGGTTAATCTCAACAAGCAAGCTATTAATATTTACTACTTCCAGCACTTCTCCACTCTGGAAGCATTCCCACCCACCAGACTGCCTTCCTGAAGAGCAGACAGAAGGACACATTGTTCATTTCATGTCAGTTAACTGAGACACTGAGAAAAGGCAATGGAAAATAAATTACGTGTCTGGGCGGAATGCATCTAACAAGTTTTGCCACTTTCTGGGAAGTGGCCATTGGCCTATGACAAAGCAGCTTCGTGCACCAGAGGCTCTGGGCCATCTTGTGCACGTAAAGGTCACAGATGCAGAGCTGAAGGAATGTGAAAGGCTGAAGTGCCTCAATATGCTAGGGATCCTTTCTCCCAAAAACTGTGGTAAAAGTCAAATTTAAAAGACACGTTAAAATATCTGAAGTTATCAGGTGATCACTTTCAATGGATTTATGTCTTGAAGACTGACAAATCAGTGACTGCCAGTAAACAGAAGATTCAAACTGGCTTCAGGCTGGATAGTAGCCATTCCTCACTGGATAACTAGAGCCAACACACAAACTACTGTCAGTCTTTGTCTGGGTGAACCAGTGAACTTTATCTGCACTCATAAAAGTTTTTGTGCTATTAATTTTATGTGGATGGACTAACACAAAATGTGGCTCTCTCCTGCATACCTCTAGAGATAAGAGCATTGAATAGGTTTCCTTTTAAGTGTTGAACCTGGTCCCTGTCTCTCTACGTCAGAGGGACAAACCTGCCTTTCTACGCTCTCTAACATCCATTCTTTCGCAGTTAGTTCCACACATATCATGCTTACCTGGAGTGGTCCTTAAACTTGTCATATTGAACATGTAGATACTGTCATCAGTGCAGTTAGCAAAGAGATTAGCACCAGTGGAATCCAAAACCAGGCTAGAATATCCTACAGACAAAGAGAGAAGTTCTTCATAAGGAAAAAAAAATTGGAAAAGAGACATTCTCAAAGAAATGCCCAGAGAAGGAAACTTGGAAAGGACCTGTAACATGTATGAGATTGTCATGGTAAAGTTTCTGTGTTTGACAGAGCACTTGCTGAAGAATAAACGTTTCTAGAATAACACCCACATTTCCTCATGAGGATTCAGGGTGGTATTTAGAAAGGACTTGGACCTTCAGAGCAGGCAAGTGATTTATTTGATAGTTTCAAACAGATAACAGGAACAACCAGTTGTAGAAGTGGAGGTCAAAAAGAAAGAAACATCCATGCTTTTGTAGAATAAACCAGCCTCTGATTTTCTAGTGATTCAGGTTTGAGAAAAGCCTTTCCCTGCAGGCAAATTATTCCACAACCGCCTCCTAGAGGATTTTCCTCATGTTCCTGGGACTGATGATGACCATTACCACGCTGATTAGACAAGTCATCAGGAATTACTGTGTTGCATCAGAGCATTGTAAGGCATGAAAGGTATGAAGAAGACAGAGAAACATGAACAAGCAAGGTATTGCATTTGATAACAGGTTCAAGAAGTGATAATATAAAAACCCAGTCCAGTCTGTTGTCTTTGCAAACTACAATGCAAAGGAAGTTCCATCTGAATTTTACTCATGTATCAGAATGACTAAAGTCTCTCTCTCTTTAAAGCTAAAGTTCTCATCGAGAGCTCTACTGTTCCCTCATCTGTTTATGAAAATGCACTGCTGAAGCTTTTGCAAGTTTTTATCATTGATGCAGTGATATAAAAGTTGGGCATTGAAAATTTGGTATTGGCCATCAAATTACCCTGCAGAGTTTGCCAGTCTGATCAATTGGCTATAAAGATAAGAAATGTCACTTGCAGTACTTCTTAAATTCACTCTGCACTCTAACAAACCCATGTCCAGTGTCTTACCAAGCTTGCGAGTGCTGGTTCCAGGGTAGCAGAAAGACCTGACGGGCAGCGGGTCCTGACGGAAAGAGGCGTAGTTCCTGCGCAAGTCCCACACTTTGATCACACTGGAATAGAAAAGCACGAGTGTCTGCAGCTTCCAAATTTCCCTTGCCATGCTGATAAAGCCTTTTAAGAGCACAGGAAGTCAGGCTGCTCATGACTGAGGAGCGCCCAGTGCTAAGGAGACAATAACTAAGCAGAAGCAGGGCAGAGCCGTGCTGAAAGCAAAACAATTGCTCTGCTGGCCATGGGTGAGGAGGCAGCACTGCCTTCCGTAACTAACACAAGATAGAACAAGACCCTACAAGCCAACTTCCTTCAACTAGTAAAAGGAAATACAAGGATGCCTTTATACTTCTGACTAGTAGTGTTAAAAATTAGGTCTTCTGATTTTTTTCCTTGCTCTTTGGGAGCAAGTCTCTGTCACAAACCATAAGCAGGAGGGTTAATCTTATCTGCCTCAGAAAGGCTCTGACCACATGGAACCTGGTAAAGAATCGAGTCCAAGAGGGTCATTTCCATGCTCATCAATAAGACAGTTTGCTTAAGCCCCAAGATGCTGCAATGCTGGGTCTGGCACCTAAGAGAATGCATCTTTTGTAACTCAAAGCAACATTTTCTCAAGCACGCCTACACATATCCAGGCCTGACCACCCATTCACATCCAAAAAGGTTGTCTAACAATAGTCTGTCTGTGGTCTCATAGGTCCATGAGAATAGTGAGAGAGATAAGAATTGCTCTCATTCTGCCCCACAGCTAAGACACTACAATGAGCATTTACCACATATGCACAAGTTGTCCAGTGCTGCAGTCTCCAGTAAGGAAGTAAAACCAGTGTAAGCTGGCAGCATAGCTGTTGATTCCACCTAGCAGGAACTCTAGCCTTGTTGGCCACTGAGCGATCTTAGAGAGAAAACATCTCTATCTTTTTATGCCACTGAGCACACAGAATAGACAGGAAAGCAGGCATCCTCCCTCCTTACCCATCAACAGCTCCTGCAGAGATGAGAGTATGCTCGTCCTGAAGCAGCACCACAGTTACACTCTGCTGGAAATCCTTAAGAAGAAAAGAAAAAAGAATTTTATTTTCTTTTAAGGTCAGCAAGATCTTGCTGCTTAGTTCAAGGCCATGTGAACGCAGGGAAAACCTCCTCCTAGCCAGGCAGGAGAACCTAGAAGCACCAGATGTCATTTAGGACACAACAATCCTTTGAACACTCCCACCAATGAAAGTGTTTGGGCAACAGTTTGAGATTACGCCATTCAGGTCACAGATAAGAGAGCTGCCTTCATCACAAGGTTTAATATATCAAAAATGATCAAATCTTACTCCAGTAAGGCAGTAATTTGTTTGGTCAAATTAGGGGGATTAAAAAAAGACAGAAAAATGAAATTACAACCCTCCATAACTCCCCTCTCAAAAATGGAATGCTGACCACTCCTTTACTCTCTGGGGGGAAGAAGAAAAAAAAAAGATGTATTTTCACATAGCACCTGCCCAAAGTTGGCTTTTATGGCAAGTGGGTTGTTAGACAATTAAACAATGTCTAAAATTAGCCATAGCAAATGACCATGACAAAAAATCCCTATCTCTGCAAAGATAAATAGAAGCATTTACCACATACAAACCACAAATTTCTCACTGTATTTACGTAGGAAGAATTCTGTGAATCACACTGTCCTCAGAAGACACATTTTGTTTGTTCCCCAGATACCCACCACCAAGGGAGCAAGTCCTCTCAGGTTCTGCCTCTTCTTCTTCAGTTTGGAAGGAGTCTGCTTGTCAGCCACATTGTGTGCTCCACTGATTTGATTCACCTGCCTGTAAAAGCCATCTGAAAGAAATCAAAGATATCTCAATTAGTAGTTTACATGCAATTTTGCTATCACTTTAATAAAACAGGCATCAGCCTGGAATTAGTCCTAAAAGGTGGCTGAGGCTAACCTTTAAAACCATTACTGTACTCTGAAAACAAAAATTGTTACTTACATGCAAAACCAGTGAGAAGAACATGGTGCAAAAAATTACAGAGGTCAGTGTAGCATGGACAATGAAGCTAAAACTGATCTAGGCAAGCTGCCTTTGGAAATCATTACCCCTTGGTCTATTTTTCACATGCATTCTGGTCTGATGCATTCAACGCATCTCATCCCAAACAGAATTGCGCTCACTGGAAGGTTTCCAGTGCTTTTCCACTCCATTTTATAATGTTGTGTTTAGCCTTTTGTCTGTTACTTTATGAAATGTAGTTTCATTAATTACTCTACTTTACTAGAGTAATTACTTTCTACTTTTCTACTTTTTTTTTCCTACACCTTCCAGTTCAGTCATGTGGAGTCACTCTTTTCCTCCACTTGCCTGTTTGAAAAGCCAGGGAACCTGGGACAGATGGAAGAGCAAGACATGTTCAGGCAAAGGAACTGCTGTGGCAGAGCAGGGAACTGGGAAAAGACATAAGGGGAAGGGGCTGGAGAAGGAAAAGCTCCAGGAAACAGAAAGAGGAGCAGAATCAGCTCACACCGCATTTGTAGTAGGTGTTCCCACAATATATTCAGTTTTTGCCAGCACTCACAAGCTCCTTTTCTTCTGCACTTTCTGCCTTCCTACTCCAGCAGGAGCCTTCCCAGCTTTTCTTCACCCCTCTGGATGACTCTGACCTGAGCAATCTCTCCCATCTCATCTGCTTTTGTGCTGCCCTAACAGAGATGCATTCTGTACCCTCTCATCTCCTTACCAACACACAGGGAATTATCAAACCAGCCTGTGTATCAGGATGCAAATCTGGGACTGCTGAAAAGTGGAAGAATGTATTATACACAGCAGATACCTACTCCATCCTTTTACAATGCTAAAGCAGTACAGTCATCTAAGAATCCTCTGCTGCCTATATTGTAATCGAAAGTATCAGTCGATCAAGTCCATCTGAGCAGTACTTTCATGTGGGACACCAAGCTTTTTTGGTACATATCTGAAAGTTTACTTACCTTTCTTGTTGCACCTGGTATCCCAAATCATGATGTTTCCATCTCTGCCTCCAGTACAGAAGACAGCTGAGAGAAAAAGAGTGTTATTAGCTTCCAAAAGCATTAATTTAATTAACTCAATGCAGTACAATGCCATCTATATACCTCTATCTCTTCTGTCCCAACACTTGGGATGCCAGTCCTGGAAATACAAAACTCTGGCCATTGTTTTGCCATGCTTTTTAACTAGTTCTCTTGCTCTTATTATTCTTTTCTTACCCCCACCAGAGAAACCGGCTCATGAAAAGTGTATTCACACACTTAGGTATAGAAGTAGATATCTTATCTTATCTTTGCCCAAGATCAGATGTGCAGATTTTAGCATCAGGGCACCATCAAGTTCCAACAAGTCAGTTTTGCTTTCCTGGCTGGGTCACTGCTCAAGCCTGTGCTATTTCTACCTGTCAGTTTCCAAAGCCCTTTTTTAGCCCTTAAAGTACTTTGCCAGGGGGAAAGAAGCAGGAAAACACAGACAACAGGGAATATCAACATTTACCTTTCTCAAATCTAGAAAAAGCAACTGACTTGAGGCTACACTGGTGACCTTTGCATATGCCAAGAAGCTCGCCAGCTCTCACATCCCACACCTTGGCTGTCTGATCTCCTGAAGCAGTGACCTTCAGAGGGAAAAATAAAAAGCTTTAGTCATTTTCTGTACACAATTGCCAAAGCATTAAAAATAAAGTTAGATAGCAAAAGACTGCTTACAATCCTGTGTTCCCCTGGCACCCAGGCAAGGTCAAATACAGCATTTGAGTGAGCCCGCCATTCTAACAAGAAAACAAAAGCCAAGATTAGTTCAGTGCATTGCAGCATGATATTTTGCAGAAAACTAAATGACATCAGACACTGAAATCAGAAATCTTGTCAACAGTTTGCCTTAGGCATGAAAAACAACACAGAACAATTCATCTACCACTGCTGTCTTAAGAGCACGTTCATGCTGCTGCTTTGTAAAGAAGACTCAGCAAAGTATGTGGAAGGATTTAAGTACTGAAACTGTAATTTAGGTTTTAAGGACTTGCAAAAAGCTCTCTTTGATTCCAGCAAATCCCATACTTGTCACTCCAAATAAAGATCACCTTCTATACAACATTTACCTTTAAAGATGAGCTTGCTGGTGGTCTGTGCTTCAGTATCATACAGTCTAACAAACCCTTCTTCATTTGCGACTGCCAGTATGTGCTCCAAATTTGGGGCTGAAAAGAAATCGAAATGTATTATATTATGTAGCTAATACATAATCATACCCATGCTCTTTGTGAAAGGCCACAGATGCTTTAAATAGGGAATGCAGCAAATATATGGCAGTGAAATAAGCAGCATTTACATTGCAACCTAAATGTTAAAATACAGAAATACTGGCAAGCATTTTTTCTGGGTGTTCCATTCAGGAAAGACCATACATGAACAATCAAATGACTCCAGAAGCAACTTTTGAGCAAATGCCTCTTTCACCAGCTATAATAGTTCTCTAGTTACAGCTCTCTGTATCTACAATATATATTATCTATAGCTTCCAGGATTTTCCACGAAAGTTAGAAAAGCAAGAAGCCACCTTAGAGAAAAGTAGAATCTCACGCCGAAACAATGAATCAAAGAGTTTTGCCCTAAAGATCCGGGAGCTTCATTACTTAATCCTTCCCCCCATCATGGGGAAGTGCTGTGTGTAACTGCCTGGTGATATCCATCCACCTCTGATTTCCACCTAATATTCTCCACCCTGTTATAGCTTTTATATATTTTGAACAAAGCCCAGTTTTTCATCTATGTAGCCTTACACTGTCACCAAGAGGACATACTTTGAAACAGACACAGATTAAACAAAGATTAAAATAAATGCTTCGCAGTTGCTTCTTTGAGGGAATATTTTCCATCAGTATATCGAGGAGCACCACGATCCGATGTTTATCCCGTGTAGGAGCGAGCACACTGTTATCAGCTCACTTGAAAACAAGAAACTCTGCTAACAGCAGAGCCCATACCCTGCCCTCCAAAAGGGCTTTCAGAGGGTGACTTTACCTGTAGAAAAGGTACAGCCGAAAGGAGGGACCGGCATTCCCGTTTCTCCGTAAGACATGTGGTCATCTTCTTGGCTGCACTGGTAGCTCTCCAAGAGATGCTGCAGGGGAAGCGCTGAGGGCCGACCTACAATGGGACAGACGGACCGTAAGCGCCCCAGACACTACAGGCTCGGGGGCCGGGAGCGGCGAGGCGGCCGCCGCGGCTGTGTAGGCGGCCGGGGATGGATCGGGACGGGAGGGTGTGGGGGAAGGCGCGGTACTCACGGGCGGGCGCGGCGGCGGCGGGAGCACGGCTGCGCGTGCGCGGGACCGGGGGCGAGCGGCTGCAATGGCGGCCAGCGGCAAGTCCTTCCTGGCCGACGCGGGCTATGGCGAGCAGGAGCTGGACGCCAACTCCGCCCTCATGGAGCTGGACAAAGGTGAGCCCGCGCGGGGTCGGGGCTGTCGCTGGCCCGGGCAGCGGGGCTGGGCTTGGGAGGTTTGCTTGGTCCCGCTTTATCCACAGGGAGGTGTGGAGGAGGGACGCGGGGCTGGAGGTACCTGCTGTAATTCCTGCTGTCTCTTTTAGGCCTCAGGTCTGGCAAACTCGGGGAGCAGTGCGAAGCCGTCGTTCGCTTTCCCAGGCTCTTCCAGAAATACCCGTTCCCTATTCTCATAAACTCGGCCTTCCTAAAGCTCGCCGATGTATTCAGAGTGGGGTGAGTACTATCGGTCAGGTCCTGTCCATTCAAGTCTGAGCCGTAGGAACGCACTGTGCCTTGGAGTGTCGCTGCGTTGGAGTCTGGGATGTCGTGCTTGCCTGATAACACCACTGTGGTACCCAGTCTGTTTAGGCTGTGCTTGACTAGAACTTGTTTTCCACGTCTTTAGTGGGCTTAAGTGGCTGTGAGTGATAATGACGCAGTTCCTTTCCTTCTGTCCTGACGTAAGGATTTTCTCCCTGAGTTCACTGGTGTAAGTTTTGCTCTGTAGGCACATTCAAGTCCTAACTCATAAATGGATGAATGATCATATGTGCGGATTTAATCTCTAATGAAGCCCAAAGTAGAGCTTTTCCAAGGGCCTCCTGTCTAAGTGATGTGTATAGTGGAATCAAAGCTACTTTGTAAAAGCTTACCAAAGTGTATGTTGATGTCATGGAATCTTCAGTGTTGTCTTTAGGAAGGAAAACAAATTTGCTCAACACTTGACAGTGGTAGTTAGACTTCTCTGTCTTAGTCTTGGATGTGTTTTCCTAGCAGATTTAGATCCCTAAGTGTGCACAAAACACGCATTTGCTTACACCCCTCCTCGCTGGTGTCAACAGGTTCATTTCCCTGGAACTGGGCTTTAATTTGACACTACCTGAACTAGATAATTAAGCAATAGTATATTAATAGTCTCTTTTTTACTATATCAGTTTACTCAAATGTTTCTAAAGGATAGACATTTCCTTGTTTTAATTTGCTCTCAAAAGTTGTAGTTACATAATTTAGCATTTAAAGTGCTTGAATTTTTATTACAAAATAGTCTGACAAAAAAATGTGTGTATTTTCTAACAGAAACAACTTCCTGAGGCTGTGTGTGCTGAAGGTTACTCAGCAGAGTGAAAAGCACTTAGAGAAGATCCTAAATGTGGATGAATTTGTCAAGAGAGTTTTCTCAGTAATCCATAGCAATGATCCAGTTGCTCGGGCTATTACACTCCGGTATGTATGGCATGAATGATCCTGATCTACTTCAAATCTGTAGGGAATTACCAACGTGCTCGTCTAGAATAACAAGAGCAAGTGCAAGGTGCTGCACTGGGGCCAGGTCAACCCCTGGTATCAATCCAGGCTGAGGGATGAAAAGACCAAGAGCAGCCCTGCCAAGGATTTGGGGGTGCTGGTGGATGAGAAGCTGGACATGACCCAGCAATGTGCACTCACAGACCAGAAAGCCAAACGTGTCCTGGGCTACATGAAAAGGACCCTGGGCAGTTGGCCAAGGAAGGGGATTCTGCCTCTACTCCCCTCTTGTGAGACCCGTCCTGCAGTGCTGTGTCCAGCTCTGGGGTTCTCAGCACAGGAAGGACATGGACCTGTTGGAAAGAGTCCAAAGGAGGCCACAAAGATGGTTAGAGGGATGGAGCACCTTTCCTATGAGGAAAGGCTGAGAGAATTGGGATTGTTCAGCCTGGAGAACTGGAGAACTTGGGGTGAGCTAATTGCAGCCTTCCAGTACCTGAAGGGATCCTACAAGAACAATGGAGAGGGACTTTTTACAGGAGTATGTAGTGACAGGACCAGGGGGAATGGCTTCAAACTGAAAGAGTGTAGGTTTAGGTTAGATACTAGGGAGAAATTATTTATTGTGAGGGTGGTGAGGCACTGGAACAGGTTGCCCAGAGAAGTTATGAATGTCTCATTCATTAAAGTGCTCAAGGCCAAGCTGGATGGGGTTCTGAGCAACCTGGTCTAGTGGAAGGTGTCCCTGCCCATGGCAAGGGATTTGGAACTAAATGGTCTTTAAGGTCCCTTCCAATCCAGGCCATTCTATGATTATATGAGTGAAATAAAGGAAGCTTTTTATACATTGCTCATAGAGTTAAAAGCAAAGACATCTGTCATTAAAAGAGCTGAATGATAAAGATCAGTGATAACAGGAATAAGATTATTAACCATTTATGATGGTGAGAATTTTGTGGATGGATCTGGCAAAACAGAATTTGCAGCGTTGAAATTTTCTGTGCTCCAGAGTAGAACACTGAATCTGTTGTCTGCATAATCCACACGTAGCTATATGCAATATATCACATGTTGCCTATGATATGTTTGGACCAAGCAAAAATGCTTCCTTTTGTGTCAAAATATATTTTGTGAACTTGTAACCAAAACTTACATGGACTTTGTTATGCTTGCGCCTATTTTTCATTCAGTGTTGTCCTAGCTAGAACTTTACTTCTTGTTGGTCTCTGATCCATAACTGCTAAGGAAGTGCTGTTATATTACTGATTGCTTTGAACTTCTGGGAATCAAGTGGGAAAACAAAACGAATCTGTCTTTCATGTCACTGTCCTACTGGTTTGGTGTCTGTGTCTCTAATGCTATCCAACATGATCCTCTTAACTGCATCTTCCAGTACCTGTGCAGCTGAATTCAAATGTGAAGAGAGCACTTTCCTTTCTCCCTTTGTATTCTTTTCTTATCTCCACCTAGAACTACTGATTTCACTGTTGGGAAATGGGAGGCATTAAGAAGGGTTTGATTGATTAGCTCATATGTTGCCTCAAACCAAGACATATATCCATTTCTTTTTTCTTTTGATGTTTCATTTGAGATTATACTTTCATGCCCTGGTGTCTCAGAGATCTGTAAATACAATATGTCTGCATGTTTTCTTGTAGTTCCACTTCAGTGTTCTAACTGATTGCAGTTAAGATTGCAGTTGTTGACCAGCATTGAGGATTATCTGCTCAAGTCCCAGGAATCCTCTCATTTTTGCAAAAATACTTAAATTACTAATAAATTCACAGGATACATCAAATAAAATCTTAAAATGGCTGTTGGTTCAGCAGTTTCAGATTAAAATCTGTTGATTTGGTTTTGTCCTACTTGAATAGTGTCAATAAGGAAGATCATGTTGAAAGAACGATCTGGTAAAACAAAATTTTATCTGTGGAATTTTATCGCTAGATAACTGTGTGTAAATATTTGCACAGAACTCTTCCTAAAATTACCATCAGTAATTCTTTTACTGATGATTACTATTCATTCTTCTTTTAATTGGATTATGCTAAATGTGCCTGAAAGGTATCTTGGAGATATTTTTGGCAAAGTATAGGTTGATCTGCTACTTTTAGCAGTTACACAAAAGGTGTTGCACTATTTTAACTAGTAACCTTATGTTACATCAGTGAACGATGTTGGAAACAAATCATGCCATAGTGCACTCTTAATTGTAAAAGAGTCTTTGGTAAGTTTCTCACTATGTCCATTTCATTGTAAGTAAATTTTATCAAACCACTGGCAACCCACATGACAAAATCTGTTACATTTAATTATATGCTTACTTTTAGCATTTATTTCTGTAGTAGACATGAAAGAGCACATATTTATATAAAATATGAATATTTTAAGCAGTTTTTTCACATTTTTATTTGGTTCCATCATTTCTTCATGATCATTGTTCTTCCTGATTTTGCTGTGATTTATTTCTGTAGGATGTTGGGCAGCATGGCATCTATCATTCCAGAAAGGAAGAATGCCCATCACAGTATTCGCCAGAGTTTGGATTCCCATGATAATGTGGAAGTTGAAGCTGCTATATTTGCTGCTGCCAACTTTTCTGCACAATCTAAGTAAGATCTATTTTTTTTTCACTTTTTCATATTACAGAGAATGGAAACTCCATTAACACTGACATTCACAAACCTTACTATTTTCTGTTGTGCTGTGCCTTATAGCAAAACACTCAATTACGTGCAGTAATAGTATTGTAAATAAATCTGAATACAAGTTCGGCAGATTTGTTTTTCTAAAGTGGAAAGCTCATAAATATGAGAATGAAAAGTGGAATAGCAGCTTTCATCATGAATTATGTTACGAAAAGTATATTAGGGAGAAAAACGTGGTACAATTTGTCAGTTTTTGAAAGCTTTCATTTTGTCATTTGATCATGCCTATGTGCAGGGGTTCTGAAAAGACAGGTTTTGGCAGGCACTCTTTTGTGTAACTTTTAATTGTTAAAACACAGTGTTTGGTAGGGCAGTTGAAATTTTTTAAACATTTTAAATTACTTAATTTTTAATTTTTCATTTCACCTGGTACTTTCTTTTCTCCACAGGGATTTTGCTGTCGGAATATGTAATAAAATCAGCGAGATGATTCAAGGTACATGTTTCTGTTAAATGATTAAGAGGAAAAGCTTTAATTTCTCTGAAAATTCTTTATTATTCATATTTACATATTAGATATCAGAATGCTGGTGCCCTTATACTCAGGTGATTCCAGTTTTTAAATTAGCTGAGCAATAATCTGTCTGGCTCTTGTATCCTCTTAAAATTATAAAAGTTTTTGAAGCACCTGTTTGGTACAGAATAAAAGCTTATCACTGATGTGATGAATAAACTTGCATAGACTCTCACAGGTTGCTTCGGATGAGTTAATTTGTGTGTTAGCTGCAGTGAAGCAAGGAGCAGCTTTCTCAACCAGCCATGGAAGTGCTTGGTAGTGCTGTCATTTCACACCTAGCTAGGCCATGAATTATTGGAAGCCACTGCAGGTGTTCGCACAATCTGCTTTCAGCGGTGGTAGCAATCCAGACATACTCTGTGCCTCAGAACCGCCAAAAAAAGCCAGCCCAAGGACTTATTCTGCTTGTGTTTCTTTCCTTGTTGCAGGTTTGGCCACACCTGTGGACTTGAAGCTGAAGCTGATCCCCATTCTGCAGCACATGCACCACGATGCGAGCTTGGCCTCCAGCTCCCGGCAGCTGCTGCAGCAGCTGGTGACATCCTACCCCTCCACCAAGATGGTCATTGTCACCCTGCACACCTTTACTCTGCTTGCTGCTTCTTCTTTGGTTGACATTCCCAAGCAGGTAATTCTTCCTAAGGCATGCCTTCCACTGGAAGTGCATAGTACATTTAAGAAGCACTCAGATTCTGGCTGCTGGTAAAAAGAAGCGGTGATGGCTGTGCTGGGTTGGTTGCTCCTGTGTTGCTGTTGAGGAAGAGTACCCTGAAAACTGCTGCTGCTCTCATATGTTTTGCCTTTTCTGGTTCCGTTATCAGGTGACCCCATCAAACACACTAAGCCTTTCTTACAGATCATAACCTATCTTCCTCTAAATCAGCCGAGATTCAAATCAATTAGGATAGATCAGCATGAAGGAAAATAAACACCCTGACTTTTTCTGAAAACACTTCAGCTTGCCTGTAGAAGCCAGGCTTCACTTTGCATTTCTGTATATTGTCTTGGGTTGTGGGTGTGCGTTTTGCCTTTCTTCTATGCAAGTAAATGAATATTTCAATAGCACAGAATGCATTTAAAAATTATTTCTTGGAGAACTTTGAGGAATTTCAATCGGTTGCTTAAATTCAGGGCTATAAACCAAGTAATGAGAAAGCAGTGATGGAAAAATACAATGCTTTTATGCTCTGATAATGAGCTTTGTGGATGTGATTTACAGGCAGGTCTGAACACAGTGATACTTGAGATTCATCCAACTAATCCTTTGAAAGGAGTCACAAAAATCTATTTGCTTTCTTTCAGCCCTGTACAGCTACGGAAAGCTGGTGTCTGACTGTTAGATAATAGCATTGATCTGTCTGAAACTCTCTGCTGTGGCTCACTTCTATTTCAGATGATGCTTTTGATGGTACTGAATCTAAGTCTACTGAAACAACATTAGAACACTTAATGTGCTGCTTTTATTTTTTTTAAATGGCAGTAAGCATGGAGATTTAGGCTCTATTTCTGCAGCACAACAGCCAGTACTGCTTAAAACTGATGTAGCCAGGGTGGGGGTGGAGACTAAAACCATGGCTGGCATGTTCATGCTTTTTCAAGTTAGTTTTGGCTCAGTGGGCTCAACATTTCTTCCTGAGTGCTTTTGAAGAGACTTCCTTCTAGCAGCATCTCCCTTAAACAATGAATGTATTTTGTTGCAGATCCAACTTTTGTTGCAATACTTGAAAAATGACCCCAGGAAGGCTGTAAAGAGGCTTGCAATCCAGGATTTGAAGTTGTTGGCCAACAAGACACCACATACATGGAGCAGAGAAAATATTCAGGTCTATATGGTTTTTTAAGCTGAAGTTTATTATGAGTGAGTTGTAGAATTCTTTCCAGAAGAGTGATTCGTGAGGTAAAAAAAGGAATAACATGCATCTCCATATCCTTAAGTTAGGTTACTCTGCCAAGCAGAGTAGCCAAGTATTAATGAGCAGTTCATAGAACGTTTTCAAGTGGATAAGTTGACACTCAAGGATTAAAGTTGAAATACATGACTGAGGGAAGGCATGTGCCATGTAGTGGTCCTTTGTAGAGGGAGGAAGTAGCTTTTCCATCTGACAAACTCACCTCAGGTAACAGACATGAATGTTTACACTGATATTACCACACTGAGTACATACCAATGCTCTGGTGCAAAACAGAGCCTCTGGGATTTGTCAAAACATGTCATCCAGGGAGGTGTACTTGAAAGGAAAAACGGAATTTTGGTTTCATTTCTTAGAATTAATGGCTTATCTTCAGTATAGCCTTGAGACTCCTGTTGCATGAACGAGAGGGTGTTTATAGTGCACCTGTGCTGTGTGGGGAAACTAGTGTTATATTGTAGATACTACTGCTGCCTTCTTTCAATCACAGTTGCATATGAACTTTTTTTTCCCCTACTTTCTCTTTTTCTGGTAGAAATGACTATGGAAAATAACTTCAGTTTATGGGAAAGTAAATATTTCAAGAACTTAATGTCACAGGGTTACAGCTCTACTTTTTCCTGGGTCATTTTTTGTTTGCTTTAGTTACTCTTGGAAGCTACTTTTGTTCTGTGCTGTTGGAGCATGAGGCAGCTGGGAGGAAAAATTATGCAGGTTTTTGTTAACAATCCTGTGAGAAATAAAGCATGTTCTGCTTTGTCCCCAGTTCTTGGAGATGATGATTTGGAGCGTGCAGAGATTTTTGCTTTAGTGAAGTGCTTTATTCTTCATAATGGGTTAACTCCAGAAATGTATTTCCTTTTAGGAATTTTAAGGAATTATGGATTTTCTGCAGAGAAAGTGCTACTCTATCGCATTTTATTTACTTAGTAGTTATCTCAATACAAGTGAGAGACATTGATAACGTGGCTTTCATTGTCATTTAGTGTCTTGAAGTGAAGTGAGTGTCCTGATGGTTGAAATGCATAGGGAAAAGTTCCACTGATGTCAGAACTAAACCAGTGACTGGGTTGAAACAAAACTAATTGTCTGAAGCTTGTTACTACTTGCTGAATGGCATGCAGAAATAATAAGAGTTTTTCTGACTTCTGAAATAAAAAGTCAACATATTGAGTTGGGAAATTGTTCTCCATAGCAATGTTTATACAACAGGGACTGGAACAGACCCTGCCTTTCCCATGGCAAGACCTGCCTCTTGTACCGTATTACCAACAAACATTGGTTAGTTTCTTCAGCATTTTAAATCTATCCTGTGTAGGTCAGTTGGCAAGTTTGGTCGTTGCGTCGTGGAGGCTTCACTGGTTTCTAGACATCAGCTTTAGAAACTGTTGCTGTTGCTGCCTGAAGCAGTCCATCCTGCTAATTCCTCTGTCTCTTGGCAGTCTTCACAGTTACTGTTTCAGATATGCCCTGAGGGCTGATCTAATAGCACTGGAGTAAAAAATCAGTGTCTTGGGAGACATCAAGAGTCATTTTCAACCCCAGTAATTGGATCTTCCTCTGTCTGTTGATGCCACACTATTCAGTGGATTAGCAAAATACTAATTGGTACGAATCACAGATGTACTTAGAGTTTAACCCTTACACAATACATATGCCTGATAAGAACACCATGGGGTTTTTTTATGTTCTGTGGAACTGTGCTCTTGTTTTTCTTTATTCAGGCTCTTTGTCATTCAGTTTTGGCACACTCTAAAGCAGAATATAGTTATATTTTCCATTTGTGTCATATATTACTGTCCCTCCTGTTGACTAAAAAAGCATCCAGAATCAGTGAATGACTAAACTGGGGGCAGTGTTGGCATAAGGAATTGAGAACAATGTGCATTTTAAGAGTTATTCAAACCTAGATGTGATAAGGCCTGTGATGAGATCTGGCAAAAGGCACAAAAGTATGACAGGAGCTCTAATACAATTGAGTTAAAACAGAAAATACACTTAAATATATTTATCAAGAATCTTAAAGTCCTGTTGGACACCAATACTGCTAAAGGAAATGACACTTAAAACTTTGCTCTTCAGAGGCATATATTTATATAAGACTTTGCAGATTGTTACAAGGCAAAATAAACAGTATGCCTCAAACTGTCTTTTATAGTATTGGATCAGTGAGACCTGATAATATTTTTGCCACTGGTTTTTGATTAATGACTTGTAATTGATGTTTCCTAGCATATAGGACCCACTGTCACTTTTCTGCAAGCCCCATCCTCAGTCCTATAAACCAGATGGTTCAGGACTTGACTTTTGATTTTAGTACAGTATTTTCTGTGGGAAACTCTTGACTCTCAAAACTTTCAGAGAAGTGCAACTGAATTTTTCATACAGATAGCTGATGGGACTTCTTACCTCTGTACCTTTTTTCCTGCTGATTTTTAGGCACTCTGTGAATCTGCTCTTAACACTCCTTATGACAGCTTGAAAATGGGCATGTTATCTGTTCTTTCCACGTTATCAGGGACCATTGCCATTAAACAGTACTTCAGCAGTGCTCCAGGTAAGAAAACTGGCTTAGAAGGTTACCTTTGGCATTTTAGTAGGTTGGTGTTCTACCGATGATCAGTTTCATCTAAACACTTTGTAGCATTTTCTGAAAGTATTTTTGAACTTCAGAACACTGAGAGTCAGACTGTGTTCATCATACGTAAACTTGGAAATGGGACACTGTATAGCCATGAATAATTGTGGTCTCAGGTTTTGCTTTGTTTTGTGGGTACTGTGGTATATGAAAAGGGTTTTTGCCTTTAGGTCTTCAGATTTTCTTCATTTTGTGAAGAAATGCGTTGCCTCTCTGGCCTGCATTCTGCTTAAGTTGCTTTAAAACCATGGATTTGCATAATTATTGAGTAGCAAGGAAGCTTCATGGTGTGAGAGTGGGCTGGCATGTTACCCTGCCACCCTTGTGGGCACAACCTACAGCAGTACCAGATGAACCTTTCTGCTTTGTGACAATATACTGGAGAAATTGTAGAAGAAGAGTAGACATTTAAAAGGGATTCCAGGTATCTTGTTCTCAAAATTATGATCACGCTGTTTTCTTTTTTCTTCTTGAAAGCCAGACTGCCCTAATGAGTATTATGGGCTGCAGAAACGGAAAAAAAATAGTACATCCTCTTCAGTCATTCTGGCATGGTTTAATAATTAATAAACTCACCAGCTTTTTTTAATCAGACATAATATTTCTTAAGGCAATACTTCTCTGAGTCCTGAAACATCAACCTTTAGGTCTAAATGTTCTTTGTCATGTGTCTAACTTGTGTAGTGTTCAAGAATGAGAGAGTCTCTGGTTTTGTCTGAAGAGAGAAAGATATTTTCATCCTATTGTTTAAACATAAGAAAAAACCCTAAATCAGTATAATTGTTTTGCAGAAATGTACCTAAAGATCTGTGGTATATATATGGACCGTGCAGTTTTATGTTCCATTTACTTTGCTTTTATTTAGGAGCAGCAGCTACAACTGCAAAATCATTTGATTTGGTAAAACTAGCACAGGAGTGCTGTTACCATAATAACCGTGGCATTGCAGCTCATGGAGTGAGAATCCTGACCAATATATCAGCCTCTTGCCAGGAAAAAGGTAAGGGAAAGCAAGGGCAGTGAAGTGGCTCTGTTTACTGTCAGGCTTATGCACTTAACACGTATTAACTTGTCCTGACTGTGAACCTGGCTGCAAATCTGTGTGATCCCTCATGCTGGTTAGGGAGAATGGGGACTATAATCTAGTAGGAAATACTCTGTATGATTTTATGAATGGTTGGGAAAATTCCATCTTTGTATAATTTAGAGAAAATTACTGGGCACAGTAGAGCTGGTGCTAAATAAATGCTTGTTTTACTTCTGCTGTAAGACTGCTGAAGTGTTGGTCAACCTCTGAAAGCCCTTTGCACAAAGTCTGTTGCAAAATAATAACAGGCCATTTAGTCCCAAGATTTATGCATGCTTTACAAGTGTCACTGTGACTGCTGAATAGTTACCCAAGACCTGGAATGGCAGAATACTTTCTCATCAGAGTAAGGTAAAGCAGAAGTGTTAGGAAGATTCTTAATTGTCAGGACTGCAGCAGCAGTGCAAGCATTACACCAGCTATGGTCAGAGAACAGAACAGAGAACAAACTAACTCTTTTTAACTGTTCTTAACTCTTCTTCTTTTTGTAGATCTTCTGCCTTTGGAGCAAGATGCAGTTTTTGGCTTAGAAGCTCTTCTTGTTCTTTGTAGTCAAGATGACAGCCCAGGAGCTCAAGCTACCTTAAAGGTGACATTACTGTTGTCTTCCCCTTCACAGCTGCAAGTTACAACAACAGCTTGTACAACAGAGAGCCTGGTGTGCGCCACATCCTTTCTGGTGAAAGCATAACAGACTGGAGGGAAAATAAGACTTTTCTGGTTTGCCCATAATCAGAGTTCAGAGTGGTAGATAAACTGAGCATAGCTATAATACAACTCCTCTCAGCTTTAGAGTAAGTGAATTGTTGTGGTGGGCAGAGAGCATTGCTCACAGAGAAACAGCTGTAATAAAACATGAACACTGAATGGAGATGTCTCTGGAGGACAAAGAGAATCTTGGAGAGAACTTGCTATTTGGAGATGGAGATGCAGTGTACATGATCACAACACTTCTATAAATAATTATTCTTATTTTCCCACTTCAGAACTATCAGTCATTTTCCCAGTTACTTACCTGTAAAGGCTGGTGGTGTGAGAGACTACTGTTGTTTCTTGAATTTGTGATGTGTTTTTGTGCTGGCAGCTTGGGGACAAAGGCATGGGCTCTTAAAAAAATCTCATCTTTTGTAGAGAACATGGTTCTGAAAATACCACACCTGTATTTCTGCAGTCATACTTGCAGATAAGTGAGGGTGCCTGTCCTTTTTGGTTTTGAAGACAAGGTGTTGATTGTACCTGTTGATTGTGTGAGTTGCAGATCACGCTGACCTGCATGGTGAAGCTGGTGAAGTGCCGCCCTCACCTGAGCCAGTCCGTGGTGGAATCCCTGCTGACACAGCTGCACAGTGCCCAGGACAATGCCAGGATCCTCATGTGCCACTGCCTAGCAGCCATTGCCATGCAGCTGCCTGTCTTGGCAGATGGGATCCTAGGAGACCTAATGGACCTCTATAAATTAATTGGACAATCTGCCACAGATAAAAAACAGGAACTCTTGGTAAGACCTCCCTTGATGGATAAAGTCTATATGAAAAACTGTGGGTGGATTGTATTTTAAAAGGCAGCTAAGACTTTTGTTATGTCCAGGTTGATGTGCCTGTCTGTATCCACTATTTTCAGTTTTGTTTTAACTTTTGACTCCGAATGTCAGTGTTCAGTATAGAAATAACTCCCTAGAGGGAGCTGAACTCTGCAGTGTATTCCATTAGATTTTCCAGCAGATGGCACTGCTTAGGCAAACCTGGCTATTGAAATTATTGGGGTATCTCTAAAGTAGTGGTTAAAGGTCAAATGGCAGCTAGCTCCATTTATATAGGGTGCTCTGAGGCAAATGACTTAATATACTGTAAGAGAGAAAAATGCTTTCATCACATCTGTTTGGAAAAGAATTTGAATTTTAAAAAGAAATTGCAAGCTTTCTGTTAATTTATTTGGAGCATTTGAAATATCTCAGCTAAAAGGCAGAGTAGAGATTCTTTGAGTGAAAGTTACTTTTATCTACAAGAAGTACTTGGATTGCTGCAACTGCTTAAAAGATATATGACTGAGAAATTTTGCGGTTAAAATATATATATATATGTAATCTTCTGTGTAGATTTGAGTCCAAAATAAAACAGAACTGGCTTTTTTTTCCTTCTTTTCTTTAGCTACTGAAATATAACTTTCTTCCTTACTCCTCTCTCTGCTAGGTTTCTCTTGCCACAGTGATATTTGTCTCCAGTCAGAAAGCTTTGTCCACAGAAATCAAAACTGTTATCAAACAGCAGCTTGAGAATGCCTCCAATGGATGGACAGCCTACAGGATAGCCAGGCAGGCTTCCAGGATGGTAAGTGAAAACACCTGGAGAAAAATGGTTTGCTGGGGATTTCTTTGAATTGGATGTGGGAATAAGGAAAATCATAGGACTTGGGAGGAGGAAGTGAATGGGGGAAAAAAATAAAAATCACTTTCCCTCTTAATTCCTTGGAGTGCTGATTCAGATACGTATCATTTAGGACACTCATCCCATCAGAATGTTTTTTCAGTTGTGTTTTTGAAGTATTTGAGAAGGAAGTAATTGATATCCTGGCACTTTCTTGAGCACACACCTAATCTGTATTGTGTGACTGTGCTTCAGAATGTGAAACAGGTCATCCTGATGTATGCTTCTCTTTCTTCAATGTGAAGGAAGGAAGAAAAAGACACTGTTTCCCTTTTCCCTTCAGTAGATTCACATTTGGGGTTAGAATTACACAGAAACCTTAGTATGAGATGCTGAGGTAAATTTCCATGTTTGTTTCTCATCTTATTGTATTACCTTGTGTAAATAAATACTATACTTTATACAGGCTGGTATTTCCATAAAGTAAGCATTTGTGCTTTTATTTATTGTTAAGATTTCCATGATCCAATGATTGGTAAAAGTTTCACTATTTCTATTTTGAAGCTGGGAGTAGTTCTGGAGATATTCTTGTTTTCTTATTCGTGTAAGTTTTGTAGAAATCCCCAGCCTTGTTTCATGTCCCCTTTCAGAAACATTCTTGTCTTTACAGGGCAACCACGACATGGCCAGAGAGCTGTATCAAAGCCTGCTGACTCAGGTGGCTTCAGAACACTTCTACTTCTGGCTGAACAGCCTGAAGGAGTTCTCCCATGCAGAGCAGTGCCTGACAGGCCTGCAGGAGGACAACTACAGCTCCGCGCTCTCCTGCATTGCCGAAGCCTTGAAATCCTACCACAAAGGAATAGCGTCACTGACGGTCAGCACGCATCCTGGTGATGTTTCTGAGTACTGCAGCATGGATGTTTGGTTTCTGTTCTTAATTCTCTGAAAAGTTCTTAAATATGTCTGGCATCTGCCAGGCTCTCTGGTTCTTCTCTGCAGGCATCTCAGTTGTAACACACTGCATCTTGAGAGAAAAGATCCTGTAGCTCAGCCAAGTGTGATTAGTTAGATTTCTCTTTGCTTTTTCTTCTCCCTCCACCCCTCATTTCATGCCTTGATCAGATCATATGAAACGTGACAGATCTTGTTTAATTAAAGTTACAATACTAATAATTTTCCACTCCTTGCTTTGGCTGAATAAAAGCTATTGTAATAGTCAAGCCTGGAAATTGGCCTAAAGTGGCTGCTGTCTTCTTGAAATATAGAGAAGGATTCAATTGTCTTCCTCCCTCCTGCTGAGTTCATGTTGCCTTGTATTTGACAACGTGATCTCATGGAATCCTAACAGCAAGTTAGTAAGAGGAGGGAAGACAACTCAGTTTCATCAAATCCAACTGATACCTGCTTTTATGCAAATACTTTCTGCTTCTCTGAAGTGGTAAAAATAGCAAGAAGCTGTGTAATGTCTGTGAATGTAAACCAAAAAAAAGCATTAATGAATAGGGACCTTCAGTTCCTACTCTAAACTTGGTTCTTAACAAAAGATGATCCAGCTTCACACAATACTTTCTTACATATTTTAGTTTCCATGAAGAAATCTTTACATACAGTTTTCTGCATGCCTTTTCAGTGAAGCTGCTTTGTTGTTTTAGTTACTGGACTGTTAGGGTCGTGACAATTCAGACATTAGTTTTTAATAAAGTTCAGATACTATTATTTATTAATAAAATGTCCCTGAATAAGCTGAAATGACATGAATTTCTACTTTTGTCCTCTGCGAGAAAGACCCATCATCCCTGAAGTGTTTGTCTTTAACTGCTGGCTGAGTGAATAAGGCCTTTAATTCAACACTTCAAGATTTCTCTAACATGGAGAAGACATTGAGAGGAGGACCTCATCTAATTAGATGTTAATATTTAATACAGGCAGGAAAATAACTTGCTTAAATAGGCCATTCTGTGATCCAATAATTTAATTACCCTTCCCCTGGAGTTTGGGGCTTTTTTCTGTTGAAGGATTCCTGTCTTCATCTCTTCTGATGACATCAGTTCCTGCATGTTGCACACAGTGCTTTTCTGGGTGCAGTGCCCTCCTTGTGGATGACTGTGGTCCAGAGGAGTAAGTACAGGTTTTGTAGATGAGAGAGGAAGAAATTGGGGTTTACTGCTGGTTGTTGCTGACTTGTTGCATCACTCTGGACAATTTCCCAACCGTGCTTGAGTGTACCAGCTGTAAAAGGAGCCACTCACTGCTTGTCTATAGAACTCAGCCTCTCCAGGGGGAGCAAAGTGCCATAAAATGCATGTGACAGCCTTCCTGCTGAAGGCTTTTGCTGTCTCTTCACTCTGACTTGAGCTTTTCTGTTGCTGCTGTTTCAGTGCAGAGCATGACTCAGCACTGCTGGTACCACAGACCAGCGGTGCATGTGATGAACCTTGTGTAGCTTCTCCACTTTGTAGCTGAGAAACACAGTGTCAGTAAATCTCTTGCAGATGTTCAGTCAGCCCAGTTTAGCAACGATGAAATACTCAGGCAGTGCCTGATCTTGTTGGAAAATTTCTCAATTCCTGCTTGATATACATAAAACTCTGTCTTGCACTGCAGAGTGTTCTTTCATGGGAGCTTGTGCACTTGAGGGAAAGTAGTCCCACTGCTCTATGGATAAGAGGTTCTCCCTGTGGGAGAACAGGGACTTGTCAGGGAGCATATTGACCACAGTCCCCATCAGTCTTGCTGTGTACTTGGTTGTAGGGTTAGCAGAGGTTTTGAATGAGTCCTGCTCTTTCTGGCACGGATCGTGTGTCTCAGTGGAAGCATTGGGGGTTTTTTTCACTGCTGGTAATCTAAAGAAGATACAAAACTTGAACAAAGCCCTAATACAGCTATTGGTTAAGTAGCACTAATTCCAAATATGTTGATAGCAAGTGGTGGTGTTTGAAGAACTTGGCTGAGCCAAAGAAATATTTCTGTCACTTTCAAAAAAGAATTGTAACTCATTTATTGCCCATGGCAGATAAGGTAAATTGCAGTATTAATGAGACAAGCTTGTATTTCCATTTACAAGAATCAAGTCCAATTTGTGCTACTAAAAATGTCTGGATTTTCTGATATAAGTACTTTACTCTTTAAAAGCATGTCGTCTCTGTAGAGCAATTACAGTGCAGTGTAGCCCTCTTCCACAGAGGGTTTTCTGAAACCATCCTTGCAGAATAAACTGAACGATTCCAATTCAAAAGGGATTTTTTTGTGCCCTTGGAGAAGGAAAAGCAAAATGATAGATAAGAGAGGCTTAATGGCTCGAATATGAAATAGCCTTATTTTTTCAGTTGAAACTAGTTTGGTAGTTTAAACTGGTTGCAGTGGGCTGATGTTTCCTCACTTCAGTCAGTAGTGGGCCCGCTCTGAGATGATGTTTTGTGAGAAACTAGTAAGCTGGTTTTCTGCCAGCAAAGAAATTGTTCTTAGTAAGGTTTTGGGGTAGGTTATAGCTTCTTGCTTTGAGAAGTGACCTGGTGAGGAATAAGAAGCACTGAGGAAGATAGGCATGAGTCTAAGAGAAAGTCCCAGTGCTTTGTTTTGCAGAGGGCTTGTTCTTCTCAAAATCCAACAGTTTAAGAAAACTAAGTAGTGGATTTTTGGCTTAACTAGTATCAAACCTTGGGTACTGCAGTTTACCCCCTCCTGGGTGTCCTAAGCTGTCACAGATGCTTCTACAAGTCAGATAAGCTCTTAGGGAGCAAAACTTCACAGAACTGAATTTTCTGAACAATAGCAGCTTGTCTACCCTCCTGGAATTCTGTTATTTACTGTTCTTAGTTACCACTAGACTGTGTCTCCTCATCAAATGCGAGATTCAGTGCCTTCATAATGTTTCCATCTATTTCATAGTTCCAAAAAAAATCACCCCTTCCTCTTCTTGTGGGTAACTTTTGCCAATTCTTTCTCTTCCGGCTGATGCAGAGAATCACGTTTTTGGTCCTTGTGTTTCTTGCTTGCCATCCAAATCACTGTACATTTTCTTATGGTAAAGACTATCTGGGCTTATGTCATTTGAAGCCTAGTAGCTTGGCCCTGGGAAAAGAAGGGTGACCCAATAGTATTTTAACAGCTTAAGTCACATTTGTTACAAGGGTGATATGCTTGCAATATGACTTGGAAATTAGGTAACTTCTATGTCATTTATGTTTAGTATGATTGAAATTAAGCAAACTTTTTAAATGTAGTTTTAGAAAAACAGCTTTTAGAATTGAACTTAAGGATTCAGTTGTCTGATGAGACTGTTCAGTGGCACTGCAGTGTAATTTTATCATTTTTGCTTTTGACCTAGTTTGCCAACATTCCTATTACTGTGTTTCAGGCTGCTAGTACACCACTTAATCCTCTGAGCTTTCAGTGTGGATTTGTGAAACTCAGGATTGACCTTCTGCAAGCTTTTTCTCAACTCATTTGTACCTGCAACAGCCTAAAAACAAGTCCACCACCAGCTATTGCCACAACGATTGCTATGACGTCAGGAAATGATCTCCAGAGGTGTGGACGCATCTCTAACCAGGCATGTGCTCCCGTTCCACTCTTGTGCAGTTATGTTTGTGACTCTGGTACGAATTTTGCTTCTGAGCAAACTTGTTTGACAAAAGAAGTGAAAAGTAGTTGTGAAGTGGGTTTTTTTGAATAGTAGACCTTGGTTTTCACCTGTAGCTCTGAAAACACCTGCCTGCAGCAGGCCGTGTTTTGAAGCTGAGTGTGCACATGTGTTTTCTCCTCCATTCACACACACAGCTTCTAAGGATATGCATGTAGCAAGTCACTTGGTACACTCAAACTTGTAGCAAGGCTTTTCACACCTTGCTTTGAAACACCTCAGACACTCTTGAGTACACTAAGGAAGAACATATATAGATGGGGATTATTCTGCATCTCCTTTTGCTGAGTGTTGGCAACTGCCTTGGTGCCCTACGGAACACCAAGGAGGTTTGCTTCTAAATGCATGTAGTCTGCAAGAAGGAACCAGTGAGTAGTCCTTGAAAGACAGAGCAGTTTGATTTATCAGTTATTTTTATTTTTATTTCTTTTTTATTTATTGATGGAGGAGGTTGTTGATGGAGGGTTTTTTGTTTGCTTTGTTATTAACCCAAGGAGGTTTTGCTGGTGCAGGAAAAATATCTGTTTAATGCATGGATGAGAGTCTGTCACTTTGGTAATCTTTATATCAGTGAAGAAGCCAGAACTTTATAAATTTTTCTCAAATATGCCACCTTATTCCTTCATTGTTGTATGCTACGGTGTAGTGGTTTTCTGCATATGTGGTGTTTTATTTGTTGTGCTTTGCTTTGTGTTTTTGCCTAGTAACATTGTCTCTGCAGATGAAACACTCAATGGAGGAATTCCGAAGCTTGGCTACACGGTATGGAGATCTGTATCAGTCATCTTTTGATGCAGACTCAGCAACTCTAAGGAATGTAGAACTGTATCCTTTTAAAAATCTTTAATTTGTCCACTTTCCTTCTTGTGTGGACAGCATGAAGCATAAGAATCCTCTTTCCTGTGAAGACTGCCACGAAGTCATTTTGAAAGTTAATAACATAAAAATTAGCTGCCATTTGCTTCAAACCTATTTGAAAATAAACATTATCATACTATTGTTTGGAATTACTTCATAAGCAAGACACAAAAATTGGAGCAGCATATAACTTGGTATTTTCACAGTTCTTGCTCTTTCTTTACTAAATGAGTAATGACTGTAGGATTACTTCACAGAAGCAAGGAAAAGTGCCACTGAATACACTGCATTTCTTGCTTTAGGTGCTAACTTTCAAAGTCTTTTAACTCCTTAGTGTTAACATCAGACAACAGCAGAGCTGCCTGTTGATTTCACATGCAATAGAAGCTCTGATTTTGGATCCAGAATCTGCAAGGTAGGTTTGATAGTTAACTGCATACTCCTTTTCTGCTTATTAATAAATCCTTGGAGCTTTAAACCTTGGAATTCAAGGAATGTTCAGAAAGCTTTTCAGTAGACCCTTCTAATTATATTCTGGGCAGGCTGTTGCTGCTGTGCTATACCCTGCAGGCTGGGGACTCTATTTTGAGTTCTGTATTTTATACTGATTTTGCTCTTGAGAGCACTATACTGGACTTGTCTTAAATATAGACTTGAACTTTTAATCTCTCCTTTAGCCACTTATTTTAATTTGTGTCATTGTGTGTTAGGTCCCATACCTGTTGCTTGCACTTGTAAGTGCACCTTAGCTTCCTTCAAAGTTGTGAAAATACATGCACTAAATTAGTTCAAATTTTTAATGTAAAGCCATCACCTCTGGCTCTTTTTCTAACAGTGAACTTCAATCCACTAGAAAACAACCTTGAAGTATGGATGAATTGAATCACTGTTTAAAACTCCCAGAATTTAAATGGAGATTAAATGGAAAATACTGTGGATAAAATCTCTTTGTGATTTTATAGCTGGTAATAAATGTGAACATCCTAAGTGACTGTAGTACTCATTATGAATTAAGCATTGCTTAGAAGGTGTATTAGTCAAATTTGTATGAAGCTGTGTTTCTAGGAGATGGAATTGTATTCAAAGCAGGAGATTATAAACTTCCAGATTTAGTCTTAATTCTGACTGCCATTCTTGCTTTCTGTGGTGAGATTTTTATAACTGTTATAAACACTGCAGGGTTATATAAAAGCCAGGGGACGTAAGTATGCTGAGTCTGTTAGAACTGTCGCTGCTTCAAGTGAGAGGGTGGAGACAGAAAGTGGTGAATAAGTGGTAGTTAAGAAAGATGTAAATATAAAGGGCAAGTGTTATACTGGAAAAATAATAAAAAACTCAGAGTAAACAGTTTGAAAGATATTTCTTAATGGATTTCAGGTTGTAATGTCTTGTTGGGTCTGTTTGGTAGTGTGCCTTCCAGGTTATGATGAGGAAGGTAAGTTTGGCACAATGAAAAGGTTTTTGTTTTTGTTTTTTTTTCTTTTAGTTTCCAGGAATATAGCTCAAATGGAACAGCTCATGTTGAAAGTGAATATGAAAGAAGAATGATGTCTGTATTTAATCATGTACTAGAGGAGGTGGAATCCCTCAACAGGAAGTATGCTCCTGTGTCTTACTTGGCAAGTAACAGTTTAAAATGTATATTATGTAGAGAGAAGGGCCAAAACCCCAGAACTCTGTATATCCGTGGTTGGCAAGAAACTGGGAAGCATTCTCAGTTACTTAACGTTACTGACACAAACGATCTCTACAGAGACACAGGGTTTAAGTGTTTAAAAACACTTCAAAAACAGTTTTGCTAAAACATCTGTAACCTTACTGGTCTGATTAAAAATAATCTTTTAAAAATTCCCATACTAACAGCACAGCAGATGCTGATAAGGAAACTACAAGTACTGTCAGGTCTCTGACAGACCCCTCACCAGGCTCACTTTCAAACACTGGAGCACATTCTCTTTGTTCATGGTCTTGCTGTGAAGGGATTCTCCCCCTCCCACACAGCAGCCTAGCTTTGGTCCCTGAGCTGGTGGTGGTGAGCACTGTGCTTTGTGAGTGTAACATTTCTCTTATCAATGCAGGTCATCAGAGAGCACAAAGTGGAGTGTGCTAGGTGCAAACAGTGAGCTGATAAGGCTCTCCTTTACAGGGCTGATGGGTTTGTCTCTTACTGCTAGTGAGCATCATAAAGCTGAAGTGCATGTTAGTGGGAACAAGGTAGTTTGTTTGTCATGGCTGGCATTTATTGCCTGGTTTCTAAATTCAACAGTCCTTACCAATTCCAAACAGAATAGAAGAATGAGTCATGTAAACCACAGCAAAGGTAAATCTTGTAAACTTAGTTGTGACTGGCTCCACACCAAGGCAGCTTGGTGACTTCGGCGGCACTGCTTGTGTTCCTCTGAGCCAGAGGCATGTTGCAGCAGGGAAAGAAAGGGTAGACAAGAGGCTTAAACCTTAATTACTGCATTGCATTAAGTCGTGATAGATGCCAGTCTTGTTTGTTTTGAGGGGAGTTGTTTATTTCAGGGTTTGTGTGTGATGGTTTTGTGTACAAGTGTTTCAAGCAGATCCTGCTCTGCCGACTCTAACACTAGGACTGGAAAGATTTGTGTTTTTCTTTTGCTTGGCCTCCTTGTTGTTTCCAGAGCAGAATACCTCCTTCAATAAGGGGCAGAGCATAAACTGAGAGGCTGAATGTAGTCACTGTCATCTTAGTGGCTGTAATTCTATGACTGTATTAATATATTTTTGGATTTATAATGGAAATTCCTGCTGTTTCAGTACCTCAAATACATGTCTTTTTCCTGTGTCGTGAATGATATTTTTTCTCAATTGTTTTGGCTCTGTTTCTTGCAGCATACAGCTTGTCTGTGCAATGCTGTCATTGCCTTGTTGAAGGTGCCCCTTTCATTTCAAAGGTACTTTTTCCAAAAGCTGCAGTCTACAAGTATTAAGGTATGTACTGTTCAAATATGGCCTCAAAAGTTTCTTTATAGAGTCTTTACTTAATGAGAAAAGCCCTACTGAAGGCACAAAGCTTCAGCATCTTTAATCAAGATACATAACTGCAAAATAGCATTTGGGGTTAATCTGTTAGGAATAACTTGAATAACATGTATGCATGGTTGTTCAGAACCACTAGGCTGTGACTTAGGCAAGTGGGATTCGGTTCTTTGATTGCAAAGCCTTAAAGATAAAATGTAGCTGGAATTTTTGTTGATTCTGAGTCTGCAAAGCAAAATAATTCTGGTCCTGGGAAGGCAGCTTTTATAGATTTGTATTGGTTTTCTTCCTTTTCCTTTAAAAAGCAGTATTTACTATCTTGGAAGAAAATTGTCATATATATCAGCACACTGACCAAGAATGACTATATATGACTATGGTCATGGTTTTTTTGTTTTACTTCCTTTTTTCTGGGAAAAGTGAAAGCTTTAAGTTTTTAATATTTATTCTTACTGCATTTTGCTTCTTTTTCAGCTTAATATACTTGTGGCTATTTTGTGCAAGATTTTTTTTCCACATCTTTTGAAGAAGCATAGTGAATGAAAGTGATACAAAGATAATATCTGGTATTGCTGATGATGTTTATTAAATAATATAGTAATGAGTCTCTGAAAATGTCTGTGTTTCCATTTGCTGGTTTTCCTACCCAACCTCTCCTTGGAAATTTTTCTATACGAAGGTGTCCTGTTTCATCCTTGAATTTTATTTGCTTTTCTGGAGGCTTAGAATGACATTTTGGTCTGTTAATACTTGTGTTCCAGCTTGCTCTATCCCCGTCTCCACGGAACCCAACAGAACCTATAGCAGTACAGAACAACCAGCAATTAGCCCTCAAGGTGGAAGGAGTGGTTCAGCACGGATCTAAACCAGGCCTTTTCCGTAAAATCCAATCCGTCTGTCTAAATGTCTCTTCAGTGCTGCAGAGCAAATCTGGACAAGACTATAAGGTATGGATAGAATACAGCCAGGAGGAGTCTTAAGCTTTTTTGCTGTGTTTTCCTTTTCTTTTGTTTGACTCTGGGTAGCCGAACTTCCAGGTTGAGATTAATGGATGGTTCTGTAATCCTTTCACTCCTGACAGTTGCTACTCAAGCCCTGGCCAGAGCCAAGCATAACGTGTGGAGGGGATCTGGGATTTTTAGGTCTGCAGTATGTCAATACCTTTTTGTAACAGCTCTTCTTCCAAACAAAGAGGCTTTGTGATGTTCAGAACTAGTCATTAGGAATCTGCTTGAGATGAGGAAAACCCACCTTAGTTATGTATTATATAAAATTCCACAGGGGGAAAAAACCAAACCAGGAGTAGATTATTCTCTACCATGTAGTCTCTAGAATTTTTTAATAGTCATTTTAAGGTTCTTTTGTTTGTGGAAATTGTGAGGACAGACTGTCCAAATTAAATAGCATCTGAGAAGATGCTATTTAATGCATTTGTTATGCTGACAAATTAAAGTCAGCAGTTTTATCAAAGATTGCATGCCTGAGATTTAGGTTCTGCTAACGTGATACTATAGTGAAAGGGCTGTTTTGGTGGGTTTTGGGGTTGGGTTTTTGTTTGTTTTGTTGTTTAGGGTTTTTTTAAGGGGGAATAGGAGAAAGTCAATGGCTTGTGAAAGAACAGTACTGGGAAGTGTTTGACTCACATTACTATGTGGAAAAGTAGAACTTCAGGTAGAAGATGACTTGTTAGCTTGTCAAGCTGTCTCAAGTATGCATATATTGGTTTAGGGAAATTGAGGACAGATTTTTCCTTTTTTTTTTCTCCCCTCTCCTTCAAGTGGAGACCTGAAAACTTATTTTTGGCAGGCTTATGTAAAATGGTGTTTTAACCTTCTGTCTATATTCTCAGATTCCTATTGACAACATGACCAATGAAATGGAGCAGAGGGTGGAACCGCACAACGACTACTTCAGCACTCAGTTTCTGTTAAACTTTGTGATCCTTGGCACCCACAACATCACTGTGGAGTCCTCGGTGATAGATTCAAATGGTATTGTCTGGAAAACTGGGCCTAAAACAACTATTTTTGTGAAGTCTCTTGAGGATCCATACTCGCAGCAGGTTCGTCTCCAGCAGCAGCAAGGACAGCCTCCATCCCAGCAGCAGCAGCAGAGAACCGCGTACTCACGGTTTTGATTCCCACAAGTGACTCTGTCCTGCTCAGCTGGTATTGCAGTTTTTCTCAGACGCTTTTTTGGAAGACTTTTTATTATAACCTTCTCCTAGAGAATCTCAGATGCCAATTTGTTGCTTTTTAAATTATCTGGGGTAAATTTGAACTTTATTCAGCAGAGGCAGCTGCTCAGATTTGGAGTTGTGCTCTTACTATAAGAACTTCTACCTGATTTCTTTGTTTACAAACCTGTTCTGGCAAGCTCCACAAACTACGATAGCAGGGGACACTAAGAGCTTGCTGAGTGGTACTTCCCATGCTGTTACTTTTTGAAGCACATAGATTGTAATGTTAAGCTTACAGGACATTGGGAAACACTTCACTTTGGTTGGTTACACAGAAATAAGTGTAATACCAAGTATGTATCTTCTAGATTGGCAGGAATATCCAGAGATTCTTCTTCTGGCATTTTAATAGCAAGTTCCAGTATTTGGCTGGTGTATGTATGTTATTGCAGCTCATCAGCACTACTTAATGCATGCAGCTGAAAGAAAAGAAATTGCAGTTTGCTTGTGATGCCCAGTCCTGCAGAGGGAGGAGACTGCTTGAGTCTTGCAAGAGGCAGAGTTTTACAGGTGGGAATAATCACTGTCTCTCAGATGACACGGAAAATATTACTGTGTTGTTTTTAAATTTTCATTCATCTGTATTTCTGAAGCCTTTCATTTTATTGGGGTTTTTTTTATTTGCTGTTTTAAGAGGGAAATTAAAATGAATGACAACTTGCAAGTTAACAGCTTTGTTTTTTAAAAGGAGTCTTCTGTACCAAAGCTTTGTAATCTTGTGTATTCTTTGACCAATTTGCTAATCTTAATTGTTAGTTTCACAAGATAACTTGAAATAGAATTTTGCCAATACTAGAAATTGATCCAGAATAATTTTGGAAATACACTGCTTCATACATAATTTTCATGCTTCCTTTGTGTTATAAAAGGCTGAATCCGTGTCCAGACTCACAGGCAGTAGATCACATAACATGACCTTCACCTGGTCTTCATAAAAATTCCCTGCTTATCACTCTGCAGAAAAGTAGGACCCGCTTGAGTGAGGAGGAGGAAGCATGGCACTTCTTACAGACTTCAGCTTGTAAATGGTTTAATTCTCTCACTGGAGCAGAAATTTTTATTGTTACTTTCTCAGCAAATTCCCATGATACTGTTATTTCTTCAAGCTGATTTCACTTTAGAGCTGACTGGAGCTTACAGATTTTGCTTGCTTCAAGAGCAGAGAATATGATAATGAATTGCTGTAAGCTGAGGCTTCCTTTGCATAGCAGGATGAAGAATTTTTTGCTGTGCTTTCCCATAGTAGTTCCTCTTGGCTTGAGACTATCCAAAAAAGTAGAACTGGAAGTGATGATGCTATATGTCATAATATCTTGGTCAGGCTATAATCCTAACTAGAAAAGATAATTGGGATGCAAGGTTAAAACAGAAGACACAAAATTGGTGAGAAGTTGAGCAGCATCCTCCTTAAATGATTTTCATTTCGAGCTGGAGACCCAAAGTGCCACTGCCTTCCCAGTTGACTGAGGGAAGTGGTGGTTTCTGTCCCACTTGTGTGGTTCCATGCCTGTAGTTTTGTGTGTGTATATACATAGAGCTGTGTGCACACATGCGTACATGTACCTGTAGGTACATCTAGTGAAATGGTGCAGAAAGAGGTGACTGGCCTGGTGTTGTCTATGCAGTCTGTCAGACTGAAGATGTGAACTCTTTGTGGTCAGTTGGGTTTTTTCATTAAAGCCATAGATCAGTGTCTTTACCACAAAACCCTCTCTATTTCAGTGCAAAAAAAAAAGGGGGGGGGGGGGGTAAGAGGTCAAACAATTTTTTTTATCCTGCATAATGAATGTGTGTTTCTTGCTCTGTTATTGACCAATATGTTGGTGGAAACCTTTGATGGTGCCGTTCCAAAACAACTCAGAAGTTACAACACATTTCCACGCTGGGGAACAAACTTTTCTCATAAGTCATGTGATGTTCACAGTGCATAGATAAACTTATGAGAAGCCTAGTAGGAGAAAAACCCAGACTCATCCAGGGAAAACCCTGCTCTGGCCTGAGGCTTAACTCTCTGTAAGCTGGTAAGATTAAGTCTACTACAGCTGAAAAAAGTGTTCCTTCTTTAAACAAGTCTGCTCACCTGATCTGAGAGGCCTCTAGAACTCCAAGAATTTGTATCAGTTTTAAAGCCAAGCGAATAATAATTGAAGCCTGAGAATCTGGATGTGAGGTAGGGGAGATTGCAGGGGGAGGAAAATTGCAATTACTACTTATTGGAAATTAGCTTGTATAGGAAGGTGGCTTGCTGTGCAAATACCTGTATTTCTGACAAACTGAAGGATTTCTCTTCCTGGCTCATTTGCAGGTTAGTTATATGTGTGTGCTGATCAGGAAAGGCCCTGGATCTTCAGTAAATTGTCCTTTTATGTAAGCACAGTGTTTTATGTTTTGTTGGATTTGTAGTGAGGTTATTTTTTGGGTGTGTGTTTTGGTTGTTTTCTAACATGGTGTATTTTTATTCCTAATACACTGGGAAATGCACTTGTCAAACACAAAACAAGGCTTTTATGGCAAACAGTGGCTTAAAATACCTAAACAGAAGTGAGGAAGGGTGTTAGAGTTACAGCAATATACAGAAAGCTGCTGTTGGAGCTATCAGCAGCGAATGTCATCCTTGACTATTAGTGGAAGCAGGGAGGTTATTCTTGCTTGATTCCTGCATTCTGTTTCTGGTGCCTGTACGTGAAGATGTGCAACAAAGAATTTGGAACGCACTTCTGAGATACAGACCCAACTTAAATCTCCTTAGTGCTTCTCAGTAAACAAAGCCATAACTTGATTACTATGCATAGCTGCACACTGATAATGGAAGACAATTCAGATCTGTTTCACTTACTGGCAGAAGAAAGAAAATTATTCAGTGGCTAGACATTGGTCCTGAGACAGCTGCTAAGAATTCAAACAACAGAAGGGCTTATGCAGACAGCCACGTCATGATCTGTTCCTAATCACTGAGATATGCTTTCATCTAGCTTTGATAAATCGTTGGGCTGAGCAGGAGTGATGATTGAATGAAGATGACTGGAGGTGCTGATAATATGTGCTGTTCAGCATTAAGACAATAGTTTCTGGTGCTTAGGCTCGGTAATTTGACCTGACCTCCACTGATGGTGTAGCCAGTTACTCTCGGAAGTACTTGCTCCTCACATTCCTGTGAACATGTGCTCAGGCATACCAGAAAGTGTCATTTCTAGATTCCTGGCTGATCCCTTGCTCCAGGCAATGTGGAACTGGATGCAGGGCAGGGAAGGAATGTCCACTGTCAGATTCTACCTTCCCCTGGAATTTAGAGTGTAAGCTCCTGCTAAGGTCGTTGAAGTGTATTTCAAAAGCGATTCCCGAAGTTGCACTCATCCTGGGTATTTATGGAATCTTAGACTTCCTTTCCTATTTTTGTTTCCTTGGATATGCCCTCGTTTTACCCAAGGACTGATATGCCTTAATATAGCTGAAGTTTTTGTATTTGATAGGGGATATATTTTGACTTAAATCCTGTGAAACTGTACAGTAATTGGACGGGTTTAGAAGCAAGTTTAATTGTTCTTTAAACATATGCATAAACTTTTAAGAATTATTTTATTTAGTGATACCACAACTTTAGTTAAAAACCCCACCAACCTACTGAAAAATTTGATAAGATTTGAATGAATTATACTGCATTCCTAAAATATCTTTTGAGTGATATTCAGTGCGTGTGTGTATGCATACAGAGAAAGAGAGATCTCATACAACACAGTATGGAGGCATCTTGCCTTCAAATTAGCTTCATTTCTTTTCTGGTTGTTGTCTTTCTGTTTGCCTAAAGTGCTTGCTGTGTCCTTGGTCAGCATATTTACACACACGTGTCCTTTGAGTTCCTAACAGCATCTTCCCTGAACCATCTGTTCCCTTTGTGGCCGTGCAGGTGTACTCAGGTGTCTGCACTCTGCAAACCAAGACCGCAGGAGGGAAAAACAGAGGGCAGAGGGGAGGAACTCAGGAGCCCTGCCAGGTCTCAAAGCAGTTCTGAGTTGAGTAAAGCCCAAGAACTGGTAGTTCTCTCTGCTTGACTGCTGCAGTTCTGTGTCCAGCACTATGGAAGCTGCTCTTGCTTCACCCACACAGGTGCCTCCAAGGACACAACCTGAGATGCTAAGCAAAAGCAGACTTACCCAGAACATTGGCATTTTCACCTCCAAAGCAGAGAGAGTGACTGAGACAAAAACACTTCTTGCAATCGAAGGAAAACCAAATGCTACACTGCTTTTCTAACAAGGCATATTAGGCAGTGTTGCAGTTACCCTCCCCCCCTGTGAATTTTTAAGCCAGGTGCCGTTTTGTGTTACCAGGAAGCAAGCCTATCTTAGCGACCCCTGATAGTTCCTGAGTTGTTTGTACTCCAGGGAACATCTCTGACAAACAGCAGCTGCTCAGACTCACTACTGAAGTTACAGATTACTACATTTCAGTGAGCAGTCATCCCAGGTCTGCACTTCAGAAAGCTGGTCTACTCTGCTGATTGTCAGCTGAGAAATAGGAAGCATTTTTTTGGTATTCTTAATTGCTTTTAGGATACAGTCTTTACCTCTTGCTTGCCCTCCTCCAAGAGATGCTATCAGAATTAAGGACAGCTTGGTTCTATGTTAATGAAGTTTGCACTCAGCCTCAGCCTCCTGATCCAAGGATCTTAGATAAGAGCAGTGTTCAGTGAATATTGAGAGAAAAGTCTTTCTGAGGTTAGAAAAAGCCTATAACAATGCCTTAAACACTTTAATCTACTGGACACCTCAGTGTAGTAAAAAGGTGATTTTTCTTTTTGTTGGTGCTGAACCAGTGACCCAGTAGAGCAGTCAAGGAGATACTGTAGCTCTTTTATTGTATAGATACAAAGCTTAGGCCATAACCACTTCAGAGATGTAAAAATCATCCTTTTTTTATTCCCTATAGACAGGGGATGTTACATTCACATTCTCTCAGATATGCGTGTGGAGTTCTCCAGAAGTCTTTTAAAAGTTTGATTACTAAAACAATTGTTTGGAAGGTTTTTTTTTAAATGGGTATCAGTGGTGACTACAAAGCTCTAAAGAAGATAAGATAAAATAAAATACTTGTGTGGGTTGACTGATTTAAAATACCTCTGCTCAACCGTTTAAGTATGTGACTTGCTGGCAATCCATTTTACAGAGCCCTTCCTTGCTTCCTAGAAGCTCTAAATTTAGGAATGCAGTTAATGTGAAATTAAGAGCTGTCCATGCTTAACACACAGCTAACTACAGAGAAAACCCAAGGAGTAGCAGTTGAGCTGGAAGAGACTGGGATAAATAGAGACTGAGTGTGGTGTGGATGGCTGGACTCTGCCAAACATGGTGGGGCAATCTTCAGGGTACAGCTTCCTGCTTCACTTGACACCCTCTAGGTGTGTGGCATTGCTGAAAAGGGACTCTCTCTCGTGCTTATTCCTGACTCCAACTTTGCTCTTTGGATCAGATCATGAGTTTATCCAGTTAAAACAATTCCATTTGGCTAGGGTGTTTTTTCAGCTGAATCAGGAGGGTTGTCTTGTCTGACTGTACAGCGACTTGGTCAATGCAGTCAGTACAAGAAAGGTGCTGGGGAAGACGTCTGGTGTATCCTGGAAGAAATAGTGAACTGCTGGACTGGCTGACTGTGCATTTGCAGTGTATTTCTGTGTTTAACAGGAGTCTGGAGGAAACAGTGTGTTCATGTACATCTGAACCGTGGCTTTTCTGGGTGGCAGCTGGAGCGGGCAGAGAGCACTGCCGTCATTCCCAGCCAGCTGCCCGGCCTTGCCGGCTGCTCTGAGTCACCGCCCACGAGTGAGTGAGGCAACAGAAGGGAAGGAATGCCCTTTGGAGCAGTGGCTGGGGCCAAGCCTGTGTGAGTGTCAGTCTCTGCTCTGGAGCAGGCTAAGTGTGCTTGAATATGTCCGGATTTACCAGCAATGCATGTGGGCAGCAGCTCACCGTGGTGAGTGATGACGGCTTCTGACTCGCCTTGTTTCACCCAGTCCCAAGGTGTGCTGAGGTCTGGTTCAATTATTGCAGTGTATAGCAGTGTTATTCCTACACGAACACTCAAAAGTTCTGGCTAAAGCTAGGCTTTTATCCCTTAGCCTGAAATCCACTGGCACTAGTTTCATGGGTACATATCTGCAGAAATTGGTCTGTGCAAATGACAGTGTCCAGACTAGATTGCTGAGTGAAGTGGATGGAGACCTCTCAGAGCTGGGCACCCACTTCAGACATAGAGGAAATTTCAGGAGTTGTAATAATTGACAAAAAAGACCTCTTCAGAAGGTCTTTCCCTCATTCCACGAGGGAGGAACAAAAGCAATTGTAACTAATTAGGCTAATTATTGCTGCTCATCAGTGAAGCTGACACATGTAAGCAGTGAGCTGATCCGCCCTCGAATGTACAAACTCTAATGGTTTATTTCCTTTATCTCTGTCTGTCACCAGTAGTGAATTGATGTGTATTTTCACCCTTGCAGAGGAAAAGGTTTGCCTGACAGCCTTCTGTGCCATGTGAGAGAGATGCAAGAGCTTTCTGTGCTTCTCCTGTTGTAAGGGTTTAAGTTTTAATGTGGACAAAGTCTTCGTGAGTTGGGTAGGAATTTCCGAGCGTGCATCTAGGTAGTACAAGCCACATCACAGATCCACTACAGAGATTTGTATTTCTGTTAGCATATGTAAATTAGATCAAGAACAAAAATATACACTGATTTTCATTTTTGGGGGAGTGGGTCAATAGAGATGAACCATAAGAATAGCTTGAAGGCTGTATGTTTAGTTGTATTTCTGGTATTTCAGCCTGACCCTAAAAAAAGCACCCAGTTATGTTGGTTTTCCTATTTAAAATAAAACAAAACCAGATAACAACCCCCAAACCCCTAATTCTTTGTTTTGCTGTTCAGAGCTTTAGGAATATGGTCATACAAAATATTGTTCTGTTTTGTGGAGGGATATTTTTTCTTTTTGCATAGGAAAAGGGAGGATACCACCCATGACTCTTAACTGTGCTGCAATGCCTCCAGTAATTCAACTTGGCAAGATAACAAAACCAGTGCAGAACTTAAAAGGTAATTAATGCTTTTGAGAGAAAATATTTTTAAATGCTGCGCTGATGAATCAATCTTTTTAATTAAACCTTTTTTCAGAAAAAAACAGTGTTGCAGATCAGGTACTCATGTTCAGGTCTGCCCTTTAGTGATGTGAGTGTACTAAATGGCAGATGGGAATGTTGATGATTCACTGAATATATTTATGTGTAAACACTACCTCACCAGAAAACAGCTTACCAAGAGGGATATAGAACTTAAAATTTGTTTTCAGTGAAGCCTGCTCTGTAGGACAAATACAGAGAGCTCTTGCTGTGAGAAGACAGATGGGAGAGCCCTCTGTAATGCCTGTCTAATCACCTGGGATGTGCCTTTCTGCTGCTCTTTGTGCTTTCTGGGCACTGCCCTTCCAGTCACGGCTAATAACAGCACTTAGAGGCTGTCCTGGTTTCAGACATCCACTGCCAAGTCTGCCCCTGGTTTACCTGTGATGTGGTTTTTCTAATTCATGAGTTCTCACCTGTGTGTGACCACTTATCTCCTCCTGGCAGAGGTGAAAATATCCTTTGCTATGAAAAACTGCTGGGAGCTTGACATCTTCTTCCTGCTGTAAATCTTTGACCACTTGCAGCAGCTCCAAGGCAGCCCAGGGAGAAGCTGGCATTGACCACCTCAAGTACTCTGCTATGCAATCTGAATAAATTTGAAAAATGCCACTTTTAATCTCTTGAGCTTTTACTTTCAGCTGCTTCTCTCCGATGATGATAGCTATAAATCATGTTTAGCATAATCTCATTCCTCATTTTTATTTTTAGTAATTGACTCCAGGAAGTGTGGCTTTAAAAAATAAGCTTAAAAAGAGCCAAATGCTCAGTAAAATCTGTCCTTCCAAAAAAAAAAAAAAAAAAAAAAAAAAAAAAAAAAAAAAAAAAAAAAAACACAAACCCACAAAAAAATCTGTCCTTCCACCAGGATTGTTAGACAATTGAGTTAGTTTTGGTTTGACCTTCAAATGCCCAGTCTTGCTGGGCTGTGCCTGATATTTGGCCATACAAGGAGTAAACGATCAGCAGCACAGGAACTTGAAAGAAGTTTTACAAGCCAAATGTCTTCCACTCCATCCTGTGGGTGGGACTTGCGCAGCACTTGTGTGACCTGCAGTTGACAAAAGTTGCTAGCAAATTAGTAATTTAAAAATTTATCTGTAATTATCACCTGTTCTACTTCCTCATCTCCACCCTTTGGAAGAGATAAAAAACCCCAGCATCCTCTGGTTCTGCTCACAGAAATGATTACAAGTAATAAAGTTATTTATTTAGTATACTAGAGAACAGAAATACTGAGATCACTGTGAATAAAAATATAGCTCACTTTGTCCTTTATCTTTACTTCAGAAAGACTTTGACCAGTGTTTTAAAGGAGCTGTGGAGCCTGGGTTAGTCACAGCAGTTCAGCTGTTTGAGCAGTGATTCATTTGTACCCGTTCTTAGTTCTAGCTGTGGTGTTGGTAATGAAAAGCTGACAGCTGAAATTAGAGGACAGAGGTGGAAAGGACTTTGTTCAGCAAGAGAGCAGCAATCTACAGCTGTGCTGCCTGAGATATAATTTGTTCACTAGTGATTTGATTACTCAACAGTCTACATAGATTCACAAGCCATTCACAGGAATTGAATTTCTAAACAGAATGTAGACAAAAGTTTCCTTTAATGTAGGACAAACCCTCCTAATGCTGTAGAAGGGTTGACACAGGGCACAGGATCTCTGCCATAGTTCTGTGTTGGACTGCTGTTAAAATGAGGTGCATAATTCATGCTCAGCACAGGCAGTTGAGACCATGACTCATTTGTGCCTCGCTAAAATATTAAACTTCCAGGCCACTTCAATTACCAGCCTGGCAAGACATACAACCTGATACAGTAAAATATTTATTTGTGTTATCCAGGCAATGGCAAAAGAATCCAGTCATTACAAAGAATGCTACTTGTGATTAATTATTTAATTAGTTTCTTTAATCATTTTGGCTACCTAGGAGTAGAAGGAGCTGCAGTTGCATGAGCATTCCACTTACTAAATTATTTTGGAGATGCATGAAAGCTTTGTATCTTCAGGAATTTAAGCCTTTAAAGCATTTGTGCATGTGTAAGCAACTGTTATTCTGAAGGAGGGTGGAAGATAAGAGAAACTGGACAAACTTACACTTCTGTAGTAGCAAAGATAAAAGATGAATTCTACAAGAGAATCTGAAAAAGATCTCGAGGTATTTGAGTTTTGAGGAGGGGGAAATACTAACAGTGCATTTAATAAATGCACTCAAATAGCACGTGTTAAGTAGTGAAGCTCTACTGATTAAAGACTAATTTAAATGTTCTTGATGATTAGGTCTAATGTAACAGAATTAGTGCTTCTGAATTGCTAAAATGAGAATCTTGTCCATGAGCATTCTTTTTAATCTAGCTGGTAGCAACAGCTAGATTTTACATGCATTGTATCACAGATCCGAAATTCAATTTTTTGTGTTCAAACAGGCAGCCCTGTTGAGCTCTGTTTGCAGACAACAGATGTACTTAGCAGTGGACTTTGCCTGGAACTGAATGCATGCAAATGGCTCTATATGTGAAACTGTAGAATGCACTGAAAAATCTGAGTATTCCAGCTCATGTTTCCCTGCATAATGAAGTCACTGACTAGGATGATCAGATTATAAAAAGTCATCTTTGGTGTTTATATAATACCTAGGTTCAGCTGAACTATTTTTACTCAGAATTTATATTGTTTATCTTGTATGTTCATTTATATCCTTTCATCATGTATTTGCATACATTGTGCTGACCTTCTATGGAAACCCTGCAGGATTTTTATAACAGTTCAGCTGACATTTGATGTGAACTCGATCATCTGTTACAGGCTGGGTAGGATCTCAGCAACACAGCTCACAGGATGAAGAGCTTCTGTGAACAAGGGTACAGAGAGTTTTTCTGTGATACTCAATGCTTTTCTACTGGAACAGGATGTTAACCCATTTATTTTGTAAGGATATTTCACTTTTCATCTGTTTTTAAAGACGGTGACCAGAGACTGTAGGGTTTTGGCAGCTGCTGATCTCTGAGCTGCAGCATTGCAAGACTCAAGTTGCCAGTCAGTGTTTTTATCTGTTTGTTTTGATCATAAAGTCAACTAGTGGTGTTTTCTAAGGCCTCTGGCAAATACTGGTGAAGAATGACTGCTCCTGGGTGTGTTGGTTACAGCAGTGATTTGCAAATCTTCCTGACTTTCTGCAATGGTTTAGGCTTCTTCAGGGTGTATTACGTAGTGTATTTGAGCAATCTTGATCAACTATTTTCCCTGCAATCTATTGCCTTCATTCTGCAAATTCATAAGCGGATTCTACTCAGTTGTGTCTTCATTCAGCTGCCAACTTGCACTTTTTCATCCATCTCCTCAAGACATAATCCATAGCTTCTAACAGGTCATCCTGCACAGCAGTGCTTGCACCCAGTCCTTCCAAATATACCTAGTGATTCTTTCTGTAATTCCCTGAAGTTATCTTTGCAAAAGTTGTGATGCTTATGAGTTTCAGTCAGGGAGGAGGAGGAGCAGAATGAGCTGGGAAATGCTGTGCATGTGTGTGGAGGGGCAGCAGCACAGATCACCCTCACTGCTTCACAGACAGTGGCAGCCTCTGCCCGACCACGCATGTCAGGGCTGCTCCCTTCCTTGCTCACTTTCGCAGGGAAAATTTAGTGGCCAGGAGCAACAGTGAAGGTGTCTGGCAGCATAATGAATGGCAGAGATTCCTCACCTGGAATGTGAGCCTTTTTGCTGTGGATTTGGACAGGTGTAATTTGTTTGCTTGCAGTCCTAGATACTGCTGCTGCCGTCTGGAAGAGCGGAGCCCAGGGAATGTTTTTGTGCACTCATCTAACGACTGATGTTGGTTTAGGTTTGGGGTTGGTTGGCTGGGGGTGTTGGTTGTTTGTTTTTTAATGTGTACCACATCCTTAGGGGAGGGATGATCAATATTTAAGGAATGTAACAACTCCTATACTATCCCTACTTGGACACATTAGTTACCACAACAAAAGTGTGTGTTGTAGGGAGTGGAATGTGCAATATAATTTACATACTCCAAATTACTGGCCTCCACCCCAACTTGAGACAGCAGTAGCTGGTGTGGAACTAGAAGGTGCCAAGCCTCTGCTTCCATTCCTTCCTGCCTTCAGGAAAAGAAAGAGTTTATCACTGGGCATGGTAGATACTCCTGGAGATGCTGATGTCTGAGACATTGCCCTGGCCAGGGCTGCTCCCTCCTAGGTTGTCAGCTGGCAATCTCAGGCACCAAGACAGTCTGGAATTCAAGTACCATCCCATAGTATGTCCCGTTTCTTCACCAGTCAAGCGTGAACCCCTTACTAACGAGCTGTAACAAATGCAACATAATTTGTTCTTCAGCTGTTGTTTATTTTTGTGTTCATCTTTGGTAGCTTTGCCTTGGCAAGAGTCGAACTGAGTCATTGCTGAGTATTAACAATGGAAAAAGGGATGCGAGGGTGGGTTTGGGAGGCAATATTCCCTGTCATAAGAAGTACAGAGAAGAGAGCATTAAGCAGTAGGTTAAATACTCAACCCTACACTCTGCTGTATCTTGTATTTCTCCAGCATATTACTGCTTTGATCCATACTTACAGTTTGCCAATCAAGACACATTTTATGACAAGATAATGTTTTACTTACTTTTTTCACATTCTGCCTCTGACTGAGACTTTCTGCTTCTCTGCAAATGTTTGGCCTAAAAGGTTTGAATTAATGTCTTCTCTTTAGACAGATGCTGCCATTTAGAAGTGTTATCTGAAAGACATGCAATTAATTCTTGACCTCAATTAAGTCAGTACAAAGTTCTCACAGCTGAGTGTGATAAGCAGTTATGGTTCTATGATACTGAATTTGCTGTGATGTATCATTCAGCATTAACACAAGGCACATCTTGTTTGATAATTTTTCAGAACCTCAACACATCAGCTTGTTCTGTCTTCTCCTTCCTCCCTCCCTTCAAATCTAATTATAGTGGCTTCCACTGCTGTCTGTCAGTCTTGACAATTTTAAGTGGAAGCAAGTGGAAAGATCTGACTTCTACCAATAACCAGACTTTATTTATCAATCTCAAAGCTACATTTAATACAAGTTTTCAACCCCCAAAGCTGGGGATGGGTCCCCACCTGAACAATGTGATGGGTGTCCTGCTCGGAGCCTTGAGCTTCCATTGGAAACCTTGGGGCTGTAGAGCAGGGAGATGAAAGCTGGGGCCTTACAGAAACCTGCATTTGAGACAGTGTGAGATGAGGCATAAAGCACTAGCAGGTTGATCAGCTCCAGCCTGGGCCACGTGGGATTGACAAGAGGGTGTACAGATCCAGAGGAGCTCAGTGAAACTGGGACTGCTGATATTTCTACATGGAGAAAAAGGGTTAAGAGTTGAGCAGATAGTTGAAAGGGTTTTTATCTTCCACTTGCATCACTTCTGTTTAACGAAGGGAGTTTCTGTTCTGTTTTTACATTCTTTGATAATTTTTTTTTCTAAACACATAGTAGGTTAATAAATTAAGCAAAAATAGCATTACAGTTATATCTATAATTAGGAAACTGTATAATTTTGAAGCCTTACTTTTGTTTCCTTGTCCCTTTTTGTTATAAGACCTAAGCTGAACAAATCAAACTACGTAATCCCTTGTGGTCTGGCCAGATTCATCCATGCCATTAGGATTGCTTTTCTTAGCCACAGTTAACAATGGTGCAATGGATTTTATAACATTTTATTAAGTTAAAATGCATCAATAGCACTAATGATAAACAACTGTGGTATTTTAGGAAGAACAATTTCCAGCTCTTACTGCATATGCCAACCTATGGAGCTTTTGGGCAACACTTACATGTGTAGCATGAATATAGGGAGTAATTGTCCCTTACCAACACTGTGCTGTGGCACAGATGGAGGAAACAGGTCTTGGATGTCTGTGGTAAAAAATATATAACAGCATTACTATCAGCTAGATTAGAATTCCTCTTTGACTGATAACTATTGCCTAAGTCTGTGCTGTTGGCTGGTGTAAATCAGGATAAAGTGGTTTGGATTGGTGGCTGTGGGGAGGACAGGAAGGGGCTTTATTGTTGATGCCAATCACAGGATGGGGCATGGTGCCTCCTCCCTTCCTCTGCTTCCGAGCACATTGGGCCTGCCCCTGGCTTAGGATGATAAACTTAATATGAAACTACAGATAAGATGTATAAGGATTTTCTGGAATTCAACCTTCTCCTGCATCTGTGGAAAAAGGAAGGCTTCGGTTAAGACCTAATTGTGGCTTTGCAGTACCTGAAGGGAGCCTACGAGAAAGACGGAGAGGGACTTTTTTCAAGGGCATGCAGTGACAGGATAAGGGGGAATGGCTTCAAACTGAGAATAGGTTTAGATTAGATAGTAGGAAGAAATTCTTTACTGTGAGAGTGGTGAGGCACTGGAACAGGTAGCCCAGAGAAGCTGTGGATGCCCCATCCCTGGAAGTGTTCAAGGCCAGGTTGGATGGGACTTTGAGCAACTTGGTCTAGTGGAAGGTGTCCCTGCACAGGGCCACTCGGTTGGAACTAAATGATCTTTAAGGTCCCTTTTAATCAAAGCCATTCCATGATTCTATAATCTTTCTCTGGAGGAAAAAAAACCAAAACAGGATACCTTTTAATGCCTAACTGATAGTGTTGTCTACCTTAATTAATGATTGCTCATTAACCAGTGCCAACAGTATCTTTAACTGAACTTTTCCCAAAGAAATGATTAATTGCCCTTAACAGTGGACATCAGTATTCCACATTCAGCAGAGAGACAGCAATAGTGTTCTTCAGCCAGGTAGCGAGGCTGCAGAGGATGTGGGTAGTTTGAATGCAAATTATGGTGTGACTTCTCCTTTTGGATGTCTCAGTGTTGCATTATTTCTTCAGTCAGATCGAGCTTGTGCAAAAACTGTATAAGCAGCTTGCAACATGGATGTGTTCATGACCTTCTTTGGGTAACCAAGTTAAACATAGTCTTGAGGAAGCTCAGCAAAACAGTTGCAAAGCTGCATATGGCATCACAAGACAAGGAGGTTGTGTGCTGTGCTAAACTGGGGGAGGGAAGATGAGGAGTTTTATAATAGACCTCTGTCCTGATCAGATTTCAGTCATAGTCTTTATTTTACAATATCTGCTTCCTAGAAATGCACAGTGGACCTTGGATCAGACCTGATTAGTTTGTCCAGGTCTTCAGCCAGCTCAAATGGGATGGATCTTTGCACTTTGCCCAGTGCTGTCTGAAATCACTGGAATTCAGCACATGGACAAACAGACTCCCCCTCAAAGGCAGCTGTCGTTGTTACATTGGACTCTTTACTTTCTTTTTCAACTAGGAAAAAACACCACTTCCCTGAAACATCAATATTAATTTTAGATAGTAATGATATAGAATTCAACAAACATAAGAAGGATAAATACCTCTTTAATTTTGTAACAAGCTGTTCACTGGAGATTTAAGTGTGAGAATCATCTTAATAACAGTGGTAAGTATTTATTTAGTTCTCTTATATTTATGGTTTGATCTACAAACACTCACTTGGTGTTAAGAGTTTACCAAAACCCAAGTAGGTCAGTCTGGTAAACGTTGACTTGAAGTGAACTTGAATGAAAATAAGAGCTTTATCTGATCTTTATGCAACATATGAACTTTATGATCAGGACCATATAGTGTAGTGCTTAATGTGCCAGTACAGATGGAGAAAAATATTAGAGATTAATTCAGGGCAGTCAAATTCATGGTTTTTCTCTCTATATATATATATTTAAAATGGCTAATCACAAAACACAAAAAAGTGTGATAACTAGAATGCTCTAGGAGTCCCATCTGCCTAAAGACGGGTTGGCTTCATCTCTGTGTTTGTACCATACTTCCTTATGCAAACTTAATGGGCTTACAAAAAAATCTTGCAAAGTGCAAGCTTATGTATAACCAGCATGTTATCATTGCCTGAAGTAATAAGATTCTGTAGATGGGATTGAATTAAATCAATGTTATGGATAAAAGATTTCATAACTAGCTAACAGAGAGGTTAAAGATTAATTAGTTGGAGTAACTCTAGAGCTTCTTTCTTTCAAAAAAAGCCAACAAACCAACACAAAACAAAAAAAGGCCCCACAAAACAAATCAAAATCAAACCCTCAGCTCAAACTTACCTTGGTGACAGCAGTGTCAATGGCAGGGGCGGGGGGGAAATACACCCAAGTAACTGAGATGAGAGCTCAGCTTTGTTGTGCTCAAGCTGCCCATTGACAGACACACAGAGTATTGCAGAAACCCATTCCTTACAGCAGCAGATGAAAGTGTTGCTCACTGACCACCTGGTTGCATTGTGCTGTATCTGTTACCCATCTTTAATAAGAGGCCTCTGTCAAAGTCTTCAGCTTAGCTTTAGTGAGCAATCAGACACCTCAAAACACCTGAATTATTCAGCTCACAATTACAGGGGTTGGTATGGGGACTTCATTATGGTATGAAAAGGCATTGTAATAACAGGAACAACCTCTCTGGATTTTAAGATTATATTGATTTGGACAACTGTGAAATACATTATGAGTAACCTTACCATGTCTGCATATGAGTTACAAAACATGTAGCTGTAATAAAAGGGCTTATATTCCTCATATGCTGGACCAAGAGCAATCCAAAAGATTATAAATATGATGCATGCATCTTACATAAAACAAGTTGAAATGGAAAAGGTGGCATTGTGTGAAGGTTAACAAGCTCTAAGTGGAAAATTATGAAATTTGGATATAGCTGGTAGAAGAAAAGGGGTGATGGCTACATCTGCCTCACCTTCTGCTGCTCTTGACTAGGTGGCAAGTTGTTCAAGTCTGACATATTTTGGGTTTTGCCTGTCTTACAAATGGTGAAGGTCATGAACAAGATGACTGTCCTTAACCAGCTACAAAATTCCTTGATTTGCTCCTGTTTTGCTGTAGAAAGAAGTACATTCAGATATTAATGTACCCAAATTCCTCTGAGAGATGAAGACAGCCTTCACTGCAGAATCATATGGCTTTGTCCCCCTCTGTAGCTTATACTTAGTGTCTCTAGATTCTTTGAAAAAGAAGTCGTACAGATACTGGTTATCACACTGCTCTTTTGCCTCAAAGGAAATAAATGCATCCAAAAATAGTAAAAACAAACCCTTGACAAATGCTAAATAACAGAATACTTCTAAATATTAGAACATGATCTCCACCTGAAAAAGCTTATGAACTATCACTTTTTATGTGTCCATACCCAGTAAATCTATTTTGACACTGCCTTGGACTCAGCAAACAACTGGAATGCACATGATAAGTAAGAATTAGTTATTAAATGGGACAAAAATACATTCCCACAGAGAATGCCCAACTATGCGGGCCAATTAAATTGAGCAGCAGTAATCCACCAGATGAGCTCCATCTGAAAGGCAGAGCAGGGAGGATGCAGTACACACGTTCCTGACAAGCTCACTGTATAAAGACCCAATTTGATGCAGGACTTAGTAGATGGAGTGATGGGAGCACAGCCAGCCCCAGCATTAGACATGAGCTGTCTTCTCTCTTTCCCAGTATTTCTGATACACTGATATTTCTGTACACTGATTTTGTGTAGCTGTGTCTTCCATGTCACACGGCCTTCTTGGTTAGGCCTTGGTTTGTTCCACGGACACCCCAGAAGCTGTGTGTCAAACTTTATTTTTTACTTTGTGTTGGACAGAGTTGCCTCACTGGAGCCAGAGTTTCTTCTTCTGTCTGTGTCTAACTGTATAAAATTCCCTTGGGCAAAATTACAAATGCAATAATGCCTGGTTATAAGATGTTTATTTGGTATCATTTAGGCTTACAAAAATTTTGGAATTAAATATTAACTTAAAGAGCTATGTGACAATCCAACTTGCATCATATTTAATGGTTCCTGTTTAAAGAAAACAAACAAACAGCAACAACCAAAACCCATTTCAGGTCAAATGCTGGTACTTCAATGCTATTTTTTGTTCACTCAGGAAAAAATACATTTTGTTTAGTCTCTCTTACACTAGTAATAAAAAATGTCCCTAAAACAACTCAAGGCCTTAACTTGGCATCCTGCAGTCTTGTTAAACAAGAACTGTCTAAGAACTGATGTCAACTCAAGCTAGTAGAAGGGAGAAGAAAAGTGTGCATTTATCGTGAGCCTGAAATTTTGGTCACGCTTGTGAGATTTTCTCTGAGGCCTATAATTTTTTTAATGTGAAAAAGCCTTTCATCCAAGGGTTTAAATATTAGAGAAAATGAGCAAAAATGACAATTCTGTATGCTAGAGCCAAGGGAACTGGCAAGGCCGACTTGTCTGCAGCTGGCTGATCTTGGTGAAAGGATCTGGAGGTGCAAGCAAGGGAAGGAAGCTTGTCAGGGGCTGAGATTCAGTGTCAGCTCAGTCAAAGCCTTTTTACATAAATTCAGGAATGTGATAAGTGTTAAAGTCAATGCCACAATTTACTTCCTTTTTAACTTCAGCTTCACGTTACCCTGAAGTGCCCTTAAAAGAATTAAAGTGCAAACAGAAGCATCTTTGACCGAAAGGTCAAATAGTCTGATAACATTTACTTCCTGGAGAGAAATGACAAAAGGAAAGTGGCCTGGGTTTTACGTTTTGTGTGTGATAAATGAATGCAAGCCTTCAAAATGAACTCATATGTCTGAAAGATTACTGAAAATAGATCTCTTAAAAAGCACGTCTACTGTTGGATGACAACAGGAAAGAATTTGAGATCAGTTTGCCACTGAAGATCAAGGGACTTTGACAAGCCTGGTTCCTCCTGAGGTGCAGCTGGTCGAGATGGAGTAACTGATACTGCCCTTTAAATTTAAGAATTTACCTGGAGAATGGAGGTGATTTTGCATCTCTTACAGAGTTTGCAGTAGAAGCTACTGTTCCAGAGTGTTTTGGAAGGTTTAACTTGTCATGAAAAATGTTCTGAAGACAGTAATGCAAAAATCCTTCACATTGGGCTATGTGACACTGTAAAGCAGCTCAGAATTGACGGTTAAATGTAATTTTTTTTCCAGATCCTAAAACTTCCTCCCTTTTGTGTTTCATTTTGGGTTTATCTTTTTTCCCCCCTTCTTTATTACAGATTATAGAAAACATAGTTAGGTTCTTGATGCTTTGTTAAACTGTGACTTTTCCAAATCCAATGCTAACTACTTAATTCACTTGAGATGCTTTCTGTATTTATGCTCCCCTGAGTATATTCCCTATTTCATATTATGCATCTTCCAGCAGCCTGTGCTCTGCCTGTTCCCATCTCTGTAGTTCCTCATGGCAGTTTAGGGTACTTTCATGTTTCCTATCATGCTCTTTTTTTTTTTTCAATAAAATTTTATTTAATTGCCCAGGTAACCAGTTGTTTTTTCGGAGAGGCCAGAAGCAGTAGTTGTTTTCTGCTCTGTAGAATTTCTGAGATTTCTCAGGCTATTTTATTGTCCTTGCTCTCTGTATGACAGAGATTATGATTTGTAAAGGCCATTTTGTTTTTACTGTCATCAGCACACGAGTGCATCCTCCTAACCCTTTTTTCTCCAACCATATGGCATCTGCAGCTTCAGTTTGCTACAATGAAAGCAAGCAGGGAGGGCTGATTGAATCTGGTCCTGACAAACGAGCAGCTTTTTATTTGCCAATCTTTGACCAAGACAGGAGTTCAAAAGCATTCCAAAACTTGCTGTTTCCTAACTCCAGAAACCAATCTTTCAGCTAGCTGGTGTTTACAGCTCCAAGCCTGGATTCCATTATGGCTGTGACTTGTGGACTGCTTGAATGTCTGCGCTGCATCTCCTCCTCGCAGCTACGCCTGCAGGCAGCTCTAATGCTACGGCAAAGTTGGAATGCAAAGATGTGCCACTGAAGGGGCAGAGTATGACAATGTCAGTGGCTTAATCACTTCCGGAAGCGAACCCAGACATGGAAAACGTTACCTTCTTCAAAAGGCTTTCGAGGAGTTTATGACTGACACCTGACTGGAATCTTGCAGCCAGCCAGATCCAGAGTTCAGATGCAGCCTGTGTGGATTAAACATCTTCCAGCCTGTGCAGTAACCTGTGTATTGTTTAGGATAACTTGTTAAAGTAGCCAAATATAACAGATGTTTGTTTATTACTTTGTCACGTTCACACCTCTAACATGTTTTCCCTCCTTACTGGCAGGAAGAAGCCTAACTGTGTTTTTGGTCTGTAGGTTTTTATTAAGGTAAGTGGGAGACAACTCCAGTATTTACTTATCTGCTCGAGCAATCATTGACACTGGTTAATCACCTAATTTTATTGATGTTCATATCTGTATCTACCAGTTAATAAGCACATTAACATGTATTTTTACAGTGATTAGTACTGACATCCCTGTCAGTATTTCTGTGAGGCCAAAAAGTTATAGGTGAGGTATTCAGTCAAAAAACATGTAAACTTTAGAGAAATTATTAAAAAGGCCATAAAGGGAGAGCTGTTTATATTAATACTTTGCCCATTTTTTGCATATATAGCGGTAAAATGACAAACTATATATAATGAAAGCTCATGAAGCTCAGAGACTGAGGAATTACTTCCAGAAATTGGAATTTTTTTCTTTTAAAACCAAAACCAAAAATCACTTGTGATACTTCTGGGCTTCAGAGTTATTGACCTAATAAAAAACTGCTGCTTTTAGTTGTTTCCTTCTTTTTGCTTGCAGTAATGGCACACACGTACATGTAACGTTGTACTAGAAAGGATTCTTCAGAGGCTCAGACTGGGTGACACAGCTGGCTTCCCCAGAGTAGTGAGGTTATTTCATTGTGCACACTCCCTAGGACCTGGGTTGTCTATGGGAAGGCCAGGAAATGAGGAATAGGGGTGGGTCTTTGCTACGAGCTCATTCAGCAGAATGCTAAACCACAGCTTCCTAAGCTCTAAGGCAGTCACTGACAAAGAATGAATGCTTTGTACGGCTGCTTCCCCATGTGTAATTCCTTTCTGCAGGATAAATTGCCTAATTCATTACTTGTCTAACATCATTTCTGCAGTGTCTCATTGGATGCTTCAGATTTCAGAATAGTATTCCAAACTGTGCAGTGTGAATAAAATTAAGATACATAAAATTTTCTAAAAATTAATTATAATTAAAATTAATATTTTTAATCTTGGAATGATACATAAACTAAGCTTCATTTTGCTATTGGATGTAAAAAAATTAAATGTATCCTTAATTATGGTCTAAAACTGGTCCTTTTTCTACCTGACAATTTTGGAGCATGATTTTGCTGAGAATAACTTCAAGTGTACACCCAGAGTTGTTTGTATAAGATATATGGAAAAAAAAAAACCCCAAAACAACATAAAACTCAAGTTCTGAGTAATGGTAACTCAAGTTCTGATGCTGGTAATATTTCCGAACAGCTCAAGCTGACTGCATAATGATTACTGAGCACAACTGTCAGATTTAACCTAGGAATAAAAATAACACAGACAAAAAACACCCAGACTTGGAAACACTTATGCACGATATGTCTATTTTGTCAAAAAGGTCAGCAGTTTAGTTTTGTTTTGTTTTGCTCAAATAGAACACGATGGTATTCTTCGGTTGTTTGCATTTTTAAGTTCTCAAATTAAATTTATCTGCAATAACAACTTTGTTTGCTTCCTGCAATGGAAGTTGGGATTTAATTTTGTTGATGGCACAGTCATCTCGGAAGCCTCATTGTCTAGGAAACGGCAGACTAGCTTTACACATGGCATGGTTAGTATGTGAAAACGATATGTTTTTCAGTCCACATATTACAATTTGAACTTTCTTTTTCTCTTTTTTCAGCACAAAGGACCTTCTAGCATGTCTCCTTGTTAGGGTGGTTTCAGCTACTGCTCTTCCTTAAGAACACAAGCAGAGTTAAAATCACTTGCAAAGCCATTCTGCTCAGCCTAAGTATGGTAACAGTTGAAGTAAGCTGAGGCCTTCTCAGTAAGCTCAGGCCAGGGAGGGCCGAAGGTCTGGCAGTGCTCCTCCATGGCCTCTTCAGGGGTTACAGAGAAGGCAGGAGCAGACCTGTGTCTGACAGGCACAGTGAACAGACAAGAGGCAACAGTCCTGTATCGCCACAAGGGATGATGAAGTTACACAGGAGGCAAAAAATCCTCACCCTGGAGTGATTATTGTAAAGGTGCAGGTTCTCTGGGCCTGTAAAGTCTCTGCCCTCAGCTGCTTCTGTGCTGGGGTCAGGTGTCTCTCTACGTTGGAGACCACTGCAGAGTTACTTCGCAGGTAGATACTGATGTTTGTGGCTGCTGGGGAGGGATGAGAGAGAAGGAAGAAAATTGGAGAAGTTGATCTGTAAAAGGCACACACAAGGGACTTAGGACTACAAGGACAAGACAAAATGTGCTCTTGCTGTCTGGGCCCAAAGGGTCTTTCTAATGGTGCTGAGGGAACCTGTGGCTGCGTCCTCTTCTACCTTCCCCGACTGCCCAACTTTAACCAAAAAAAAAGGGTGAGGGGTATCGTGGGGCCGAGCCATGCTGCTCCATGGTCACAGAACCAGAGTTAGAAGGGATCCACAAGGGTCATCGAATCCAACTCCCGGCCCTGTACAGGACATCCCCAAGAGTCACACCACGCGGCTGAAAGTGTCGTCCAAACACTTACTGAGCTCTGCCAGGTTTGGTGCTGTGACCACTTCCCTGGGGAGTCTGTTCCAGCGCCCAGCCACCCTCTCGGTGAAGAACCTTTTCCTAACATCCAGCTTAAACCTCCTCTGACACAACTTCAGGCCATTCCCCCTTCGTCCCGCTCTCGCCCTACCGGGCTCCGGGACGGGCGAAGAAGCCCTGGGGTCAGCCCCTGCCCGTGCCCACTTCGCGGAGCGCGGGCATCCCGCGGGCCGGCCGGGATGCGCTCCGTGATCCGTCCCACTGTCTGTGTGTGTGTGTCTGTCTGTGAGCGGGAGGGTGCGCGCTGCCCGGCGGGGGCGGCGCTCGCTGCAGCGCCAGCCCCGCTCCCGGGCGGTCACGGAGGACGCGGCGGGGGCGGGGAGCGCGGCCCCAGCGCCCGGCATGAACCCGCGTCGG
>VYXC01004914.1:107402-161949 GCA_013397175.1 Platysteira castanea
GCCGCCGCCGCCCGCCGCCTCCCCGCCCCGCGGGCCCGGGCTCCTGTCAGCCGTGCCGGGGCGGGGGAGAGGCCGCCGGCAGCCGCCCTACCGCCCGCCGCCGTTTTGGGGAGGGGGGAGATGGAGGGCGGCCGGGAGCACGCGTGTGTGCCCCGCCGGGAGTGCGGGCTGGGGTCCCTGGAGGACCGGGGGGGCCGGAGGGTCGCGCCGCAGCCTTCGTGCCCCCGGGGCGGGGGTCACTGCCTGCCCCGGTGACTCACGGCGGAGGCGGGAGCGGGCTGGGGCTGGGGCCGGGCCGGCGGACAGCCGCGCCTCGCCCCCTCGGGGAGCACTACTTGTGCCACCGTGTTCTCCCTCTGCCCACAGGACGGTCCCGCGCCCTCCACTGTGAAGAGCATGGCCGTGACTCTAGAGCAGGCCCGGCGGGTGGGCTATACCTGCCTGAAAGCACTCCTCAGGTTCGCTTTTATGGTCGCCAATAACCTGGTTGCTATTCCGTCCTACGTCTTGTATTTAATTATGCTGCAGCCTCTCCGAATATTGGACAGTAAAAGCTTCTGGTATATCGAAGGAGTGTTATTTAAATGGCTTTTAGCCATGGTGGCTTCCTGGGGCTGGTGGGCAGGATACACAGGTAAGAATGTCTTATTAATTTAAAATGTACTAATGCGTTAAAAGACTGTTTTCATATGGGGATGTATAGGGGAATATTTGAATGTAATAGATGTGCAAGATGTTTTTCTTTCAAGTGTCGTACATAGATGTGTTTCTTGGTTGAGATGCTGTGTACGGAAACATTTTTTAAATCATAGCTAGGCACTTACTGTTTCCAATCAGTATTTTTGCCTAGTAAAATGAGAAATACGAGTTTTCCTTAGTATCTTGATCATGTTATTTTAGTGTTACATGCAAAAGATAAATCTCTTCAAAAGAGAATTGATTTGTACTGTGCATGTAGCTGGTAGAACTAAACTTTTCTTATATTAAGTGCGTGCATCTCTGAATCATCTCCCCTTAGATAAATCAGGAGACAAGGCTAAGAAGTTTGACACAAAGCTCATGTCAGAAGAGTAGGTCTTCTATTCTTTGCAACAGCGACTGTTTTCTGCCGTCTCAGAACGGAGGGAAACAGAGGGAACCTCTTTCATTCAAGTAGTGATAAGCAATATTTCTCAACTGTATGACTCTTCATTTACTGTTAGCAGAGCTAATTACAGTATCTGTAGGGTTTTTCCCTGTGCATGCTTGCTTTGCAGTTATTATTGAACTTGTTTTTGCTCGTTTAGTATTCATAGGCTCATCAAGGTGATGGACTGAACTGAAATATTAAGGAAGGCTCTGGTCTTGTCCTCAGATGCACTGATTTTCATCCTGGCTACTGCACTTCGTGCAAGCAAACAGCCATCAATTCTTTGTACGTGCTTTGGAAAGGGAAGAAATGAATCTACTGAGTGCAAAATATGAGCAGCCCTCCTAAAATTCTTTCCCTCTCTTCTGCCCAGGCTGCATCTGCAGGTCTTGTGTAAACAAGAAAAACAAGGAATGGCAGCACACAGCTCTGGAGTCTGGTCAGACTCCTGATTAGTCAGAAAGTCAGTGTTGACCCAGACGGAGTCTTGTTAGGCAACAAGAGCTGAAGCCTCTGTGCCAGTGTGGCTTTTGGTACCCTGTCGTGTGCCTTTCCGAGATGCACAAAGTTTCTATGGATACTCTAGGTGAGCTTCCCGTTCTTCTTAAGGAGATGGTGGCAGCAGCAGCAGCAGCAAGCTAGTCTCTGATCTGTTGGGCTAGAACTGTTGCAACGTTGCACTGCTTCAAAACTGCCTTGCCTGGTACAGCTCAAGCTTATCCAGATACGCTGTTTAAAAACCTTTTTATATGTTTGCTCATTAAAAGAAGTCCACATAGTGTTTGCAGTGGCAGGTACACTTGTAAAAGTCTGCTTTATGTCTTAAAGCACTAAGGCCTTCCAGAAGGAAGGATTGACTTTCAAGGTGTCGTGTGTATTATTAATTGGAAATGGGAAAGTTTATGGACATAATGGTGATGTTAAAGTCATACAGCAAATGACCCCGAGGATTCACTGTGCATACTGAATGTGCTGGTTAAAATTCATTGTCGCATGACAACTTTTGAAAGCCATTTCCTCAGGGTAGTTTTACTGCTGACTGCAGAACTGTGTGGTTTCTTTTGCCTATTGCTTGGAAGGTGGTCTTAGCATGATCTGCATATCCTAGAGTCTTCTTGAAGCATCTCTTGGTTGGTGTTGCTGATGTATCTTGACAATTTGAAATAATTTGTTTTACAGTCCTGAAATGTCTTAGTATATTTGTTTGAAGTATTTACAAACTGCTATGCAGAAGTGTTTTATGGGATGGTGTACGGGTAAGGAGGCCCTTTTTGCTTTTCACTATGAAGCATGGCTTTTGGGGAGGATTTTAAGCAAATGCTTGTATGAAATTTTACTTTAAACGCATTTTATTTGACATGAAGGCAGTAACATGTTTTATACTGAAAGCTGTGAATTAGCAGGAACAGCTCATTTCTTTGTCCTTTCTTTAACCGCATCAGTGCTCATCACTACATGCAGAACAAACCTGGAGAGTGTGTCTTTCTGGCTTCAACATATGTAGACAGGGTAATCTGAGTGTCTTTTTTCTGATTAATAGAGTTATAAAAAATCGCCACCAGGTCCCCTGTTTTTTATAGACTATGACATAACTAACTCAGAACTGAAATGCTGTTTTATTAGAGTTGGTGTCCAGGACTTGCAGTGGTGCATCTGAAAGATTGCATCTGATTGCTCTGGAATTCTTCTGTTTTAAATTCCAAAAAACTAAGTCAAAGGTAGGCTTCAGTATGTTCTATCTTTGCAAAAGTAAATACAAGATAGTAGGTATGCATGGGTTCATTGAAAAGATTAAAGATTTTCCTTTTGAGTAGCAGACTAGTTTGTGAGAGGGTTTTTTATTAGTTTGTTCTTCTTTAAGAGGGTAACCAGATAAATAAGTTTACTTGTCTTTTAGTCAGAGGGAATGGTCTGCTTCAGTTGTGTTGAAAGTGTGTTTTAGTTCTTTAGTTTATTTATTTTTTCCCTTTCCAAGCTTGGGTCATCTCTTGGGTAAGAAGTGACATAAATCGTTTGTAATTAGGGACTTAAACTCAGCCTGCAAAATAGATTAAGGGCGGACTTTCTTTGCTCCTGTAATTTGTTTGTAATGTGTAGGAGAAAGCTCAACACCAAAGGAGGAAAATATGGTGAGTGCAAGCTTATCCTTCTGGGCTTTGCTGCTGTTGCATAATTGTTGGTATATTTTATTGAATATAGCTGGAAGAGCTGAGGAAGAACTCATGAACTAGGTCTGCCCTTCTCTTCCTCGCCCTTGTCTAAACCTGGGGTTTTTTGTTGGGATCATAGAGGATTTATTGCAGAAATTACCTGATCTGTGTCTGTATCAGTAGCTCTAATCTGTGCTTTTTGATAAATGTAGGTGTTTCTGTTTGCAGATGCACTTGGTATTATGTAAAGAGGTAGGATATGACTGGACAAGCAAAATAAAGAAAGGAATGGGAAGAGAAATTGTAAAGGTCACTGTCCTCTCCCTAATCTTTTTCTTCTTAAGATGCAAGTATGAGAGAGAACTTGTGCATAATTGGTTTACTTTGATTTTTAAAGGGCAGAGTATGATAAATATCTCTGTTGTTCTCTTGAGTTCTATGGAGTTTCTTACAGAAATGAAAACTGAGTATCTTTTTATGAAGAGTGTACAGACAGTCTAGCAATGTTATTTTATTTTTATATTATTTCAGAAAGACCTTCATATAACTCTTCTAAATCTCATTTTTTAAAGTTTTTTTTATAAATGCATTGCTCTTGTAGGAGCTGTTCAGCCAGGGCACTCGGAATCTGCATATTAGTGTGATTTGAAAGGCACCTTTGAATAATACTTCTAAATATTTTCCTGCTTTTGGTGGAAGATGCATTCTAAAAAAAGCAAACTCGAGAGTGCTTGATCCTTTGTTGGCAAGTACCTTTTTCCCCTGTACTATAATTTGTCATTTAATAGATGAGTACACCAGATAGCACTAAATAGTGCAGTAGATGAGAGGGAGATGGAGCATATCTGTGGTGGTGAATTTCTGATGACCTTTTGCTCACCTACAAAACTAGTTTTAAAGCAGTCATCTCACAGATTTCATCTTTCGTGGTCAAGTATTGCAGACTAAGTGTAATATCCATGTACCTAATCAAATCACCACAAATAGGACTGCTAGAGAGAAGCTTGCTTAATTAATTACACATAGACAAACTGTTTTGTTGCCTCTCCTGCTGTCTGAGTGCAGGAGTCGGTAGGAGCCTGTGAGGGTGTTGTTTCAGTATTGCAATTGGGAGTCTCTAGGACAGCAGGGTAATCAGTTGGCAGTGCAGTCCTGGCACTCAGGATGCTGATGTTCTGCTCCACTCTGCTCCACGCAGCTCTGCCCCACTGTAGGGAGCGGTGCTTGTGCCCAGCCTGCGCCTCTGGCTGCAGATGGGGAGGAGCTGGTGGAGGGTGAGTGTCCTCTGGCTGCAGCAATCATCAGCTCTTCTGTCACAGCACCAGGGGGGAGAAGCCGTGGGCTCCACAGGGTTGTGTGCACCTTGGGGGGGTGTTTCTTCAGAGCTGCGCCTGAAATATTTGATACTCCAGCAGCAAAGAGGACACCTTGACAAAACCTTGTGTTTCAGCCTCTCAGCGACACACGCAGTCTTGCATTAATATTGGATAGGTCAGTGGGCTGTGGGCGGGTGGAGGAGAGTAATTCACCTGTTACCACACACAAAAACTCTTAGTGCTGTGAGTGTGCTTGCTAGTACAATGATGCAGTGCTTAATTAAAAGTGAACCAATCCTATGGTGTTACTGTTGTGTGTCAGCCAGGATGGTGACTAATTTTAAAGAGTGTCTGTAAGAATTGTTAGGTTTTGTCAAATGAAGAGAATTTCTCTTTCCTTCTCTGTTGTTCAGCCAAATAAAGAAAAACTGATTGAGATTTTGATTTTTAATTGTCCCTGTCTCCTCTCCTCCCAAGTGATTTAACTTTTATTGGCTGATTTATATATGTGATTAGGATGTGACCACTCTGTAATTTTTTCAGCAGTCATACTTTTTTTTTCCTTCTAATGCAAAATCTTGTTTCCGTTTTATCAGTCAACAGCCTTAATTCCTGTAATCTTCTAAGAATGCAAATATTTTTGTCTTCCAGAGCTGAAAAGATAACAGGTGAAGTTGCTGTGACAACACTTCCTCGGTGCAGACAACATTAGCTGTCTGCGCTGCTTCTCATGACAGGTTGCCCCCTCTCCTCGGGCAGGAAGTGCCGCAGAAGCTGAAGGACAGCAGATGAGATAAAGTAAATTTTTTCTCCCAAATAAGGCAGGCAGTGTTTTTTCAGGAGACTTATCTATGCCTCTAACCCTGCCGTTGATTCTACCCTCCTCGGTTCCTACAGTGTGATTTTTTCACTGGCAGTATTGTGGTTTTGGGTCTGGTCACCACTCTGAGGACTGGGCAGGGAGAGGCACGGCGAAACAACTTCTGTTTCTGAGGTCAGGCAGTGTGTGAAATGGAGAAGGAAAATTGTTCTTGTTAACATTTTCATAGAATGTGCAAAAATACCTGATGTGACTCAGTAGATTTGGGTAGCAATGTACCACACATAAACTTCTGATTTGTGCTGTGGATGTGCATTGAGTTTCGAGGCAATCTCTGACTTAAATGAAGCTTTCCCTGATGTGTAGGTTATGCTGAGATCAAGCAGGAATCTTTGAATTCATTTTGCTGCTTGTAAGAGGAAGTTTGTGCATAACTTTGGAGCTGTCTCGGTAAGTAAAGGTCAGAGTTGAATGAGTTGGGGACCTTGGAGCTGTTTCCACCATGGCCTCAGAACAAAGGCCCATTGCAGCTTTGCATAAGAGGAGGGAAGGTGTACAGTGAACTTGGTGTCAGCTACTTTGTGCATGTGGTGTGTCTGTAAAGAGTGCTATACAAAGACCCTTGTCCTTTTCTAATGACATGAGAAATCGCCTCAGGAGATCCCCGTATCTCCTTCTGGGGACATGGGTTACAATTGCCATATTTGTTTGTAGTTCATCTAATGCCAGCAAATGTAATCTAATGTGTCAAAAGCAGTAAAGCTTATAATTTATTTTTCTATTGTATCATTTCACTGTAAAGGGTCATTCCAAAAGATTAGATAGTGAAATACTCTGAGTTTTATTTTCAGAAAGCCGCTGCCTCCTGGCACAAAACTTAGAGTAAAAGCACACACTATTGTTTTTGTTGTTTGTTGCTATTTAAGTCCTTTTTAAATTTTTATTTGTTTGGGGATTTTTTCTTTTTTTTTTTTTTTTTAGAGCAGATTAGTCTCTGCTCCTGTTTCACCTACTCTGAATAATTACAAGAGCTATTGCAAGCCTACCAAAGCATAGTAAAGATGAAATTATTTATGAATACCTATACAGAAAGGTGTAATTCTATACTTTTAAGTCCAGCAGTGACTGTGGGTTGCATCTAAATTAGCTCATGTGCTAACAGCGAAAGGAAAACAAAGTTTTTGGAGTTCTGGGTTCTGTTCCTCCTTATGGCCAAGTTTGCTAATTTTAGCATGTGTTTTTATCCCTCTTAGTTCTTCTGGGCCTTTGTTTTTAGCATATCTATTCACACTAGTCTTCTTACCTCTTCCTTCGTTACTGAAAGGATATGACTAAGAATACCTGAGAGATGTGTCTGTTCTCTTTACCTTTTCCTATTCTGTTCCTTGATGGTAGGCTTTTAGGAGCCATGTGAAATAGTTACAGGAAAGCTTTTGTCCAGCTCTGATTTGGACGAGCAAAATCTTAGAGAGTTAAATTCTATGCACACAAATTCTTTGCAGTGAATTTTTTTTTCCACTTGAACTTGACTTGAGTGTCATCATATGTATTTGAACGTGTCAGAGATGATGCCTTTGTGTCAAAGATGCAATTTCTCACTCTCATTTAATCTAGCTGTTCTAAAGCGTGGAAGTTTTGGAGATTTTCAAGAAAGCTGGAGAAACAAAACTGAATGTTCAGTGTGGAGAAGAAAACTTATTTTCTATGATGTTTTGTTCTGGGAAGTTATTTTTTTAAAATGAGGCTCAAACAGACAAACAGAATACATCACTTTCCCTTTTTCTCTCGTGTGTGTGAGAGGGACAGAAAAGTCTTGCCAAAGGTTAGTTTGGCAAGGTTTTAAGGTGCTGAAAAATGGAAGAGTTGTGCGACCTTAATTAGACGGGGTAGTTAGTAAATCCTTTATGGAATATAATTTTAGTGGTGTAACTCTCCAGTGTGAACTGAGCCAAAGTACAGCTCCAAGATACGTAATCTGCTGGTGTTTGTTGCAATGGGATGTAAACTCTGATGCTGGGGATAGCATGTCAATTGCAGGATTGCGTAGGCATGTAATTGCACTGCTCTTGCAGCCAGCACAGCTCAGATAATAGTCCAGCCACTTGGATGTGCACTTACTGAAATAAATAAGGCTAATGTGTTTGCATTCCCAAAAATGTTCCATGACACCAGTGAGGGGTTCTGTGTATCAGGCTGTTCTGTGTTTTTTCCTCTCCCTGCACTAAAGCATTTCAAGCAGGGAGTGCCGCAGAAGAAAGCCAGTCCCAGCCTTTCAGACTCATCCTACCACCATTGCTTCAGTTTAATTGGCCAAATACTTAGTGATTGTGTGTGATCTGGATCACAGCTGGCCCTGGCCCATGCTGAAATTACCTGACCCTTTTTTTTCTGCATGACTTAGAAAATGCAATCCCTAACCCAGTTCATTTTGTGGGTGTGGTAGGTAAAAAGGTAGGTACAAACAGCAAGGAGAAAGAGGAAGGAAATGGATCTTTTGGTGACATTACCAGCTTTAGTGCAGTTTTTAAACTACTGCTTATGGCCCCAATTCAAGAGAGCAGTCCTGTGCAGGATGGGACTTTAGTGTGTGAATAAAATGTCACTGAAGTAGACTTCTTCATCTTTTCTTACTATTTTCTTAACTGGATAATGTTGTTCAGATTGGAAAAGTACCTTCTGCCGAATTCTTTTAGAGAAGAAAACTAAGCTTAGGATGAGAACAAAGGACTAGGATAAAATGAAAGCTGGTTGATAAAGGAATAAGAAGACCAATGGTTCTGGTGCAAGCTCAGCAGTGGGGTTCCTCTAAAGTTTTGTATGTGTACTATTTGAATTTGTCAGCTATAGAGACAATTCAAGAGAACTCCAGAAGTACATAAGCTGCATGAATAGCCAACACATTGCAGAAGTTGTTTAGTGTTGAACATTATAAAGTAATAAACATTTAAGTAAAGTAGCAGTTCAGGAGAGAAATGAGAATCATCATGGAGAGCTTAGGGAAAGTTTTGTCTCAATGAACAACGAGACCTTCTGTTATAAAATATGTGAGGAACAGAATGGAGAATAATACTGAAAAAATATCAGTGGTTCACCTTCACAATTCAGTAGTTTTGTCTCAGTTGTTCTAAAGCTATTGAAGAATTAAGATCTCTCTAAGAGGGTCCTTAGTGCAGGCTGAAATCAAACCAGAGCCATTTCACTCACAGCTGAACTCAAAGTAGAACCAAATTGGACAACTCAGTGATTCTGTTTCCTGGCTAGAATTGAAGAGATTCAATTTCCTTGACTCTTTAATCTCTCTAAAGAAGAAGGGAATTTTTAGTGTCTCCATTAAAAGGTAGAACATTTCAAGTCTTTAAGATTTAATAAGACAGTAGTACCTGGAGGTTTTGTTTGTTTAATTTTTTTCTTAAATACTTCCATTATGCCTTTTCCCAAATGCTTTACCAGATAATGCCAATGGCGTTACTTCTTTTGATTCATACAATATAACCTGAAAACTTCTTGTTTAAATGTTACAGTTCTAAAGGGTAAGGAATTGTCCCTGTGTAAGGAGTTTAATAGTTCATAGCTTAGAGACTCACCTCAGTTTTGTAATTTAGGTAAAGGAGGAGAGGAAAGATTAATAGCTTTATTACTGCTGCTCACCTATGTGGAACTAAAAATAGAAATGGTGTTCTAAGAGCAACGGGCAGAGCTGCTACTGTTTGGGAGGACATAGGTTCAGGAAAGCTGCCTCTAGGACAGTGGCATGAGTGCTTGTGGATTTGGGGGTTTTTTTTGTGGCAAAAGGGAAGATTTTGTCTGACTTCTCTTAAAATTTAGTTTAATTGGTTTTCTAGCATCCTGTAGTTACAAGCATGTGGAGTTTCTGTGAAAGTCCAAAGTGTCTGTGTTTGCTTGCCAGAACTGGAGGAGAAAAAACCCCATCAATATTACGAACACATACTTTTGGTTAATTTAAGCATCAGTTATGTTTGAGTGTGGTGTTTAGGGTGGGCCATCGAACACCATTTAAGTGTAATTTTGTGACTCGGGTATTTATTACCCATGTAGATAAATGTGACCATGTTTAAGTATAGTTTCCTGATGAGATTAAGCTACTTGTTTAACAGCTATTCTTTCTCTCACCTCTCCCACACTTCTGATTTGCTTCCTTGCAAATCTGTCTGCGATTGACCAGATGGTTCGGATTTCAGGCATAATTGTGTTCTCATGAGTTTTGTGAAAATTGACAGCTGAGCGGAGGAGAGAGACCCAAGTTTGTGCCTCAGCTGAGGGTAGTGCAGGCAGACTCAGCCATTGTGTATCATTTGACATCTGCTGCTTGTTCAAACAGTGCATCAATGATTTAGGGTTTGCCACAGTGCCAGCAGATCTTGTCCATCCTGTTGGGGAGAAGGAGGTTAGACAACAAGGTTTTTGGAAATCAGCATTTGTTACTTCTGCTTCTGGAGCAACACATTAACCTGGCAGTGGCAGATGGTGCTGGAAGCAGCATCCTTTCCTATAGAGTTTAGTACACCTTGCTTAGCATAGCCTTTTAGATCCAAAAGGCATATGCAGAAAACTCTTTCGTCTTAATATTAGGGAAAAGGTTAACTGGTAAAAGATTGAGTTTTTAATACCTTCTGCTCTAAATTAAACAGAAGTTCAGGTAGCCTCCTAAAAAGAGGACTGGAAGGACATCAACCTGACTGAAACTCCATCCTGATTTTGGCTAGGATAGTGTTAATTTTGCTCTTAAAACCACAACAAACTCCCAAGAAAGAGCAGTGATGGTCAGCAAAGAAAAAAACCAGTTGTGAATCTGACCCACAGATGTGAAAACATGAAGGTCAAGGTATATTTGAGTATGTTTGGGAAAACCTGGGAGAGAGCAATTGTGTGGGTTGTAAGCAGCATGAGAGTCTGTCAAGTAGGGTTCTCTACCACTGTGCAGCACTCGTGAAGGCATCACATTAGAAGTGTGGCGTCTTGAGTTTTGTACCTGAACCTGTCCTGTTTTGATATGCATAAATACATATCGATGGCCTGGCAAATCTCCAGCTCTGGTAGCTGCCAATTTGCTTTCCAAATGCATTCTTCTTTCTTACCCATTTTTATTTTCTGTGGTTGTCTCTGGCATAAAACTCAGTTGTTGTTGCTCCTGTCAAAAGCATTACTTGGAAATAAATACAACTGTAGCCTGTGTATACATTAATAGAGAATGAAGGATGTGTGAGGTTCAGTTTACATTTGTAAAAATGCTTCCAGATGCAGGCATGGTTAATATAAATGTCTGTTAAACCTCTTGCGTACAGCGGATGATGTGAAAGTGAACAGATTAATATTTTTCATATTTGAAACTCTTCTGTTTGTTTTATCAAACCTAACACTTTGCTCTTCTAACTTAGTAATAGAGGAAGGGAATGTGACAACAGCAAGGTCTTTGCCCAGGTAATCCTGCTGTCTTGGTTAACGCCTCAAAACACTCAAGGTCATTTGATGCCTATCTTGGGCTTCTGGAGTTTGACGAGATTTCTGCAGGCTGGAGGAGCAATTTTGTTCCTTCTCTGTTTCAAAGGGAGAAAATACTGAAGCATGCCTTTTTTTTCCCTTTATTGCTTACATTCTCTGATTTGTTTTAACATCCTACTGAACTTTAAAATCTAAAATGCAGAGCTGAGTTTATGTAACCACAAGTGGTGTCACTGTAGGAAGGCAAAGGGTTATTTGGGTGGCTGCTGTGGGAAGGAACCATAGCAGGTGGCCTCCTCCCTCCTTTTCCAGTCCCATTACCACCCTTTCCTGATACTTTGCAAAAACTATGTGGTAAATCTGAGTGTCTGGTCACTTACTGGGTTTGATCGGAGGCAGTTCTTTTTGAGTGAAGTATGGAGGATTTGGTTGGATAGGTAGAATTCAATGTTTTAACTGTATTGGCCAAAGCTCTTACTCTGTGGGAGTGCTAGACTTCTGTAGCCTGACTAAATTTTTTTTTTTTTGCCTAGTTTTCTTCTTCTTTGAAGAAAAAGTCATTTGTAAGACTTTTGGCAAGAGTTTCAGGAGTAGAGTAAGCCAAGGCACTAGTAGCCACAGATCATAACAAGTTGTATTTAAAGTGTTTACAGTGCCTGTTGCTACCCACAGACTTACGAGTATTCACATTAATCATTTAATTGTAAAGTAGATGTTTGAGAGTCATCGTATTTTCTTTCATTTGTGGCACCCTTGTATGTTTGAAATGGAGAAGCCCATTTCCAGAGTCTCTTTCACAACTCTGTTGTTCAACCCCTTTATAGGTGCTCTCCAGAGAAACTGCTCTGCACTGAAATAGCTTTTAATTGAAGTACTCTGAAGTCTGTTCTTGTTCTTTTTTTGTTTCACAGCATTTTTCTGCTGTCGTTTTCACCGTTTGTTCCAAATCTATAGAAATTTTTTTATATTTGAGCTGTGGAATTTTTTTTTTTCATTTGAGGAGCGGGAAGAGAGGGAGAAGGGGAAGCCTCAATTACTGTCATTGCACCAACATGTTTCACAATCTGAGCCTGGGTATTTCATTCAGTACTGGTCTGTGCACTGAGGATGAAGGATAGGTACTGGAATCATCTGCTCAGAATGCTTGAATAAATTTGTTTCTATAGAGTGACCATTTTATGTTAGTAAAAAGTACTACTGAAATTCCAGGTAGTGACTGTTGGCCACAAATCCAAGGTACTTCTTGCATTGTCAGCAGGTGTAAGAGGATTATTTGTTTTGTAATAGTAACAGATGCCAGAGAGCTAAACTTTTTTTAAAATTAGGAGCGGTAAACTTTCTGCTGCTGTTTTGAGGTGCATCAGCTATAATAATAAAGTGACAGGCTGTTTTTTCCTGCTAATTACTTAATTTGTGATAGCCTGAGTGTGCCGTTAAAGGTATTACTTCTGATTTTATGATGGGCTTCTGCTTACTGTCAATGTGAAACCTGGCCACACGCTTAATTCTTACAAGTCACTGAACTGGTATAGGATAACCTGGGGCAAATTTAATAAGAGGTTTTGTTCTCTTGAATCATTTGTTGTGTCATACCAGCAAAAGTAGTGCTTAAGTTCCCAGTCAGAATTGGTGTCATACACATTCCAGCATGCTTTTCAAACTTACTGTGGCCTCTTGTTTTAATAATGGGATTTGCATAAACAGAAACATAAAACTAAATATAGGAATTTGCTATTATATTTATTTGCATCATTAGCTTCTAATTGATTTATGATTAAATTATTTCATTAAATTTGTGGTAAATGAACATAATTTTTCCCCTGGCCTTTATAAAATCCATTATTTGGAAAAAATTAACCTGGTATCTAACAAGTCCAAGGGACAGTGTTTTCACAGTTCTTGCTCATGTTACAACTTCCTTGTCGTAAAGACTGCTATTTTTAGCATGGATGAGGAGTTTTCTAAAGTCCTTGAAACCTAATGGTGGAAACATTGAAGGTTTCTCTTAAAAGGTTTCTTTTTCTTTCTTGCATCTGTATCCAGTTATTTTTTGATTGTTTACAGGCCTTTCATGTTGAAGTGTCCCCCTCCACACTGCAGGTTGAGACTGCCCAGTGCCTGGGTGTGTTCTGTGGTGTACGGCCACGCTGTCCCGCTGGAACTGGCGGGTGGCACAAAGGTGTGTGGGTGGAGAAGAGAGTAATGCTGCAGCTGTTGATTAGTAGCCTGTTTTATGGCTTGAGGATATTGATTTTCAGATTATGCTACATCTGCATTCTCAGTGTTCTTGTGATCATTCAGGCGCTCAGTGGCTGTTTTCTCTGTCCAGACTTGACTAAGTTGAAAAGATTTAAATGGTCACGGTCCTTCAAGTACAGACAAGCTCCTCAGTTCTGAGGTCACTGTAAGGAGACAACAAATAATGCACAGAAAGGCCTTTTGTCTTTCCCTTTTAACCAAGATAATCTAAAAGTAAAGGGTTTTCCAAATGCATCTGGCACTACTTTTATGTGGTGATTATTTGTACTGGACAATGAGCTGGGCTGAAAAACATCAGCTGTATAACAAGACATCATCATGTCTTGTTGTGGTAACCTAGGCAAGAACTAAGAATATGAAAAGGTAACTGCAAGCTGTCAACTTGGTTTAGGTAAACAGAAGTTGCTGGTCAGAGCTGGGATATAAGGGGTGGTCTTACCCCAGTTAGAATCTTGACTTCCAGCAATAGGATTGTTTTCTTGACTTGAACCTTCAGCCAGTGATTAAAGTCACGCAGTTTGCTTCCCTGAAGAGGAAGAGTAGATTAAGATCTGTGTTTGTTTGTATTTAATTAATATGACTTAAAGGATAATTGAAATTCCAAGTTTTTCTGAGCCCAGTTGATTTGAATACTGAGAAAATGGTTTCCTTGCTCAGTAGTGTAATTAGTTGGTTTTTTTTTTTTAATGTAGCATATCTTTTGAGAAACATAGCCTTAGTCCTTAACTGTTGTCATTCTCGAAGCTTTTCTTGATGTGTACCCTCTTGGTGTAACCCTTGCCTGTGCTCAGTGCCAGGGGTGCAGTTCAGAGCTAAGCAGTCGAATGCTTGGGGGTTGATAAGGCCTTTTCACCATGCTCTTAGTTAGGGTTTGTGTGCAGGGAGAGATGAATGCAAACTCTCACTTGGAGTTTCAGGCAAGTTCCGCATCTTGTTTAAGGAAAAAGCAGCATTTGCTCACTTCCAGTCCTATTGCACTTTTCTGGTTCCTGTACTTCATAAACCTCAAGGCACTTCAGAGAATTTCATGGGTACCAGAAAACCCTTGATGAGTTACCTCTCTAACTACTATGTAAGTGCACTAGGATAGCTGTGTTTTATCAGTTCCCTATGAGAAATTGCTTTCTCTCTTCCTGCAGTCCAGTGACAGTTTTCTGCATTCTGCCTGCCTTTTACCACAAAGAGCCTCTTGTGTAGTACTCTGAAAAGGTTGTGGTCCCAAATTATACAGTAACTTAAAACTCGAAGTGAAAAATGTGAATGAGACTTACAAGTAGTGTCTTTTCATTGCTGGCCACCCTCTCCAGTCCTTCATGCAGTATGTAATAACTAAATTTGGCTGAGTTCTTCTGCTGTCCCCAGAAAGACTTGGTATTGCATGGCCTTGGGATATTTGTTGGAAAATTGCTGCATATGTCATGTCATTTCTGCAGCTGTGTTTTTTGGGAAAAACATCTGAAAAGCTTCAAGATGCCCTGGTTTCCTTGTTATTGTATTGGAAGCTTACAATCTGCAAATCTTAAAATTAGAGGAAATGGCCATCTCTTCCCGGGCAGGTTCATTGCTATATGCCATCAGTTACTGTGCTCTTTAAAGCCCTACTTTCAACTGGGATGACTGGAGAATCTAGATAAGTGAGAGCAGAATTTTCTGTATGGCTGGAACTGTGGCTTCTGAAATACCTTACTTTTTTCTGCCCGCCCCCCCCTCCAAAAAAAAGAGTAAACCAGCAATTTTTGCAGAACATTGTAGTGATAGAGCTTGCTCCCTCTTAAGTAACAATGAAAATTTTGTGCCGTCTGTATCAGGATTTGATCTTGGGCAGCTCAACAGTTATCAGTGAATATACTTAAAACTTCTGTAATAAATTCCTTCAAGTCTTATGTATTGCTGCCCAGAAACAACAAGGACTTGAATCTGTCCACTTGAAAAGCTGGAAAATGTAATGTGGATTGTATTCACCTATTTATCTATCTGATAATAGGTGATTCCTATCTTTATTTCTTTACAGCCATCAGACTATGCCCATGTCTTATTTTCTTCTTGAAACAGCATTACAGATTTCCCCCAATTATTTATTTAAAGCCTTACTTTCACCTTGCAGGTGCATTTTTTTTCAGTGAGTCTTTGTCCAGTTTCCCCATTATTTATGTTATTCTGGATTACACAGTGCAGATCCTATTTCTTTCATACAAAGAAGAAAATTTGATCCCTTACAGTCCTGCAGTGTGCACCTCTGCAGAAGCAGCTGAACAGTTAAATGGGAGCTGTGGGAGTGCTGTGTTCCTGTATGGTGACTTGCTGATTATTAGTTTTGGCCAGCCTGTTCTAGGCTGACTAGTTTACATCAGGATTCTCAGAGTGAACAGCTGAGGCTGTAAAGCAGGTTTCAGCCTTTCCCCGCTTTGAAAGAGAGAGTTTTCTGTCTGGAGGAAACAGGCCTGCAATTTCACAAGTCATTTGTTCTGCATAGACCATTCTCTTAATGAGATTTTTCACACAGTTGGTTTGGATATATTGTTTTTTGGCGTTGATGACACAATCTGAGATGTATCCCTTTACTCCAGGGCTGAAAACCTGGGTCTGTTTTCTGGGCATTGTCTCCCCTGGAACCTGACTGGGTTTTGTCTGACTGCTTTAGTCCTGTATCTATTAGCTTTTTAAGGCCGTATGATATCTTAGCTGTACTTCTTGAGCTACCTTAACAGTTGAGGCAAGTGAAGTACCTTATGAATGAGTCTTTTTGGCATCACAGGGAATTTCACATCTGGAAAGACAAGCAGCAGGATCAAATTAGTAATGCATACCATTGCCAGTGACTCAAAAGGAAGTGGTAGTAATGGTATTGTAGTTTTTGATACTGCCTCTGCGTAATTTCTGCTGTCTAGTCACTTGATTTTGCAAAGACAGCTCAGGTTATTGCAGGATGCAGTACTTGAACTGTGGCAGAGGCTGTGCTTTTTCAGACTGCTCTCTTAAGGAGAAATGCTTTCTTTGATTTGCTTTCCCTGAAAAAATCCAAAGCCCTCTAAAAATCAAGCAGCTGTCACCCTGTCCCTGCCTAAATAGTGGCTCTGTAGTCTCTGTGACACATGACTACAAAAATTTTATACCAAGGATGTTTAACTTTGTCTTGTACATAAGCTTACAAAAAAAAAAGAAGAGTGGGGAGGTTGCAGGTTTTTAGAGTGTTATAAACACGTTCTTTAAAAGAACAAAACTCTACGCTTGCTGTGCTCCAGAGACCACAAAATGCCTAACAAGTTTGTTTCAAAAAGAAATTCACAGCAATTTTGAAGGTAACCTGGGTGACTCGTACTGCTTGTGCTTTTCTTGTTGGGCCAACCAGACTTGCCCAGCAGGTCTTCCAGCGTGGCAAACCACAGTTCTGTAAGGATTCATCCTGGTTCAACTGGTGCTTGCTGCCCCATCATGCCATCTTCTGATAGCCCTGATTGTGCTGGCTTGCCCCTCCTATTTTTTTTTTTTTTCCACCAGCACAGATGCTCCCATGATGCAGTGACGCTCTTCTGCTTCTCAAGTATAAGGACAACTTAGGTAACTATTTTAGATAAATATCATAGATAATGATAATAAGGGAAATAATTGAGGCCTTCCCACTTTACATGTTGGAGTTCTTTGTTTACTTGTTATTACTTTAAGTTTTGTGTTTAAGTAGGTGTCAGTAGCTGTATCTAAGTATTAAGTAGTAATTTGAATATCTTGGTGTTTGAGAAACCTAAAGTAGCTCAGTTTCAATATAGCTGCTTACATGTGTTATGTTTGTCATGCAGACAAAACAGTCTCAATAGAAGAGATTGCTTTGCCATAATATAGCTAAAGATACAAATATATAAATGAAGATCATCAGATGAAGATATCAAGACTTCATAGCAGTGAACACAATGGTTTATTCTGGCTCAGATGTGTTGTTGCTTCAGGCTCCTGGGATTGGTTGCACGTTTTTGCCTGAGTTTGATGATCCCAGATGAATCATACTCTGCTTCTTTCACATTAAGTTTTGAACTATCTTTCAGATTTATGTCTTTGCTGCAGTTCTGCAGCAGTAAGACAGAAAAACCTTGCCAGTTTGTATTTGCAAGATGTGCTTTGTAATTGTAAAGGCTGTTCTTCTCATGCTGCAGGATAAAGTTGTAGGTTTTGTTGTAGTTGAACATATCCACTGAGAGAGAGTTCTGTTAACACTGCGTTTTTCCTCCTGGTATCAGACTGTCAGAATTGTTTAGGTTGGAAAGTACTTCTGAGGTTCATACAGCTGAACCCCCTGCTGAAAGCAAGGTCAGTTAGAACAGGTTGCACAGGTTCACCTCCTGTCAGGGTTTGAATAGCTCCAAGGATGGACATTTCACAACCTCATTGTGCAACCTGGAAACACACTATAGTAAAAATATTTGGTGGTTTGGTTGTTGGGGTTTTTTTTTGCCTTGTGTTGAAGTGGGATATCCTGTATTTTTTTATTTGTCCCTATTACCTCTCAACCTGTCACTGGATGCTTTAGGGAAGAGTCTGGCTAAGCCATCTTTACACGTCTCTGCCCCTATCAGGTACTGACACATGGGTACGATTTTCCCTCTGAAGCCTTCTGCTCTCCAGGCTAAACAGTTCCAGCTCCCTCAGCCTCTCCTGTGGAAGATGCTCTGGTCCCTTAATCATCTCAGTGGCTCTTTGTTGGACTATCATGGTTTAACCCCAGCCACCCACCAAGCCCCCCACAGCTGCTTGGTCGCTCTCCTGCCAGCAGGATCCGGGAGACACTGGGAAGTGTAAAAGTCAGAAAACCCATGGGTTGAAGCAAAAACAGTTTAATAGGGAAGGCAAAAACTGGGCCCAAAAGCAAAGCAAGACAAAGAAGTCTTTCACCACTTCCCCATGGCAGGCAGGTGTTCAGCCATCCCTGGGAAAGCAGGGCTCCATCACACAAGTGTTTGGTTGGGAAGACAAACACCATCACTCCAAACTTCCTGCTTCTTCCCTCTTCCCCCACCTTATATACTCAGCATGAAGTCATATGGTATTTTCTGACTTGAATCCAGGAGGGAGCAAGTTCTCTAGCTCATGCAGCAGATGGGTATTTTTTATAAGATACTGGTAGTTTTTAAAGGGAAAATGAAGGCAAAAGTGCCATAGCACTTTTATTCCTGCCTGTTGGTGTTTGCTGAGTCAGACCCTGTTTGTCAGCTCTGTTCCTGCTTGGTTAGTGGCACAGCAGTAGTGATGGTGCAAATGAGTATGGGTAAAGTATTGTAGCAACCTGCTGGGTTCAAGTTATTAAAAATACAGAGCCTCAGCCAACTGTTATTTGCTTGAAAGGGTGATAGGGGTAACAATAATAGGAAGCTGTGTATTTGTAGCATATTTTCCTTACCCAGCTGCACTGGTATGTTTTTTTACCAGAGAAAACCAACACTCTTTCCTCCTCTCTTGCTATTCTATAGTACTTAACCTTTTGCAAAAAAGCGTGCTTGAAGTGTTGTAAGGGTGTTGTATTCCAGAATTGCTGTTTTCAAAGTAATTTCAATTCTAGAAAAGCCAGGCTGTTTTTCATAAAGCAGTCTTACAGATACAGTTTTCTTTGAGATTAGGATGTGTTTTGCATTGTAATAATAGTTAAATTACTGTAGTTTCAATGTACAGCACACAGAAAAAGACTTTTAAGATATCAACTTAGGGTAGTCCATCAAATTTGCCTCTTGCTGAAAGTAAAAATCAGTGTTACAGGTGAAACTGTGAGACTTTGGCTCTTGCATTTTAAAACAATGGAAAAGTTTTATGTGGATTCTGTATTTAAAGTAATGTGCTTAATTAGCGAGAATCCTTCTTCACTTACAAAAACTATTCTTGTGGATAAACAGACTGAAATGCAGGACCCACAGCCTTGTCTGACAACAGGTCTAGTTAAGCAAGTGCTGACCTCTGCGATGGGAGATTGCCTGTGGTGTGTCCATCCTTGTCTCTGACCTTGGACTTGAGTCACAAAGAGCATGGGAGTAAAAAAAAGTGTATGTCTTAGTCGTCTCTTAAAATTTTCAAATCCGTACTCTCTCTTTGAGGAGAAATAAAACATCTCTGGACCAAAATTTCATGGGACATTTTTTTCATACAATAGGTCTTGTAGTCAGTGATGGTCAAATGAGGTTTCTTTCCATGTAAAATTGTGCAGTCTTAGTAAGCTGCAAATCTTTGCTTTGCATAACAGCTTAGCTGAGATCCTTCTATTCAGAATCTCTTTGATGTTTGTTTTATGAAAATATGTTTCTTTACTTTTGTCACTTATGACATTACAACTTTTTGGTCATCCCCAGTGTTTAGAAGCCTTTGACCAGGAAAAGGCAAAAGTTCATCTTCAGCTTACATACGTTTTTTGGTTTATGGTAATCTTAAAGACAGTCCTGTAAATTTAGTCTTTATTTCATAAATAAAATGGGCATTTTTGAGCATAGGTTGACATTATTTCTTTCCACACTGTAACTTGGAATGACCAGAATGGATGTTGGCTTTGCACGTAAACTGGAGTGGTGGGAGTTAATCTGAAGTGTATTTACTCTTGGCTCGGATTCACCTGCCTTTTTAGGACCTTAGTGACAGTGTGCTTCTAACTAGGTAATTTTTTGTGTGCGTACTTTAAAACTTGTCAGGATAATTTTCAACTTTCAGGCCTGACCATTTGATTGCAGTATCCCTTAATAACCGTTACTTGTTCTGATGTTTTATTTTGAAGTATTCTCTAATGGTGAGAAAAAATTGCCAGACTACCCCACTGTTTTGCTTCTCCTTCTAGACTTCAAAGTACTTTTTTTTCCTGGCCATTATAACTTCTGCAGTATGTAAGGTATTAGAGCATTAGGATATTAGTTCATGAATGCATTGATGTTCCTCTGGGTGGTAATGTATTTCATCTGTCACTGGGGAGGAATGTGCTGTTCAGCCCCCTCCTTCTGCGAGTCCTCTGACTCACGAGCGCGAGGTGCTTCAGAAGGATTTCAGCACTCCATCTCCTTCAGTCTTGCAGTTGCTTTTCTAAGAATAGAAACAGCAAAACAGCAGAGTTCCTTCTCAGCTGCTACAGTTCATTACCACTGTAGTCATGAAAGCTGACATCAGTGGCAATCTTCACATCTCAAGAGTTCCCATTTACCTGTGTGGCTGCAAACACTGTGACTTGTACTGCTCCTTGGGAGCATGAACTACCATCTACAGCTGAGCTTCCATCAACATGGATGATCAAAACTATGAGCTGTGGCACTTGGGTGCATTTCAAGCAGTGTTGTGGGAGTGGCATAAAATATCTGAGACCTCCAGAAAATGTGGAGAGTGTGTCCCATGTTCTTGTAATACTTAAGATATATTGGAACTCTTCCTTAAATATCTGCTGTGATCATAGCTTGTGTATTCTGATACTATCTGTTAATTTAAAAAGTTTTCTCATCATATAAACTGCTTGCCTAATAAAACTGTGAAGTGGTGAAGCTCTTGAAATGGTATTGCCAGTACTTAAGTCAGTGGCAGAAGTTTGCTTCCTTGAGGGTGAGCTAAGGTTTTGCTGATTATTGATTCTCATTCACATATGGGTAGAAGCAGCCCTCTCTGCAGCCACAAGCGTCATCTCTTGTGCCAGTGAATTATAGAACTCAAGTAAACTGTACCCATGAGGTCTTGAACGTGCACTCCAGGAAAATTAAGTCAGTCTTCAAAAGCAGTCATTGCTAGAGCCTATTTCCAAAAGGAACTGCTGTGCTTCAGGAAGAACATGGTTCCTGGGTTAGTTAGAAGGGTGACAGAGTCAGGACATCTCTGTTGTAATTGTCTCCTGTTTTTAACGCTTCTGACTGTTGGTTAATTGAAGTAAGAGGGTGGGTTGACTAAGGGAGTAAATACTGTGACTGCTAAAGTGCTCTTGTCCACAATGCAGATCTGACTTTAAACTGCAGAAGGGGAGGATGGAAGCTAAGAACTGAAAACAAAAAGAAATTTGTGTTGTTTCCTACAGTGAAGTGTAGAGGTGTGCAGAATGGTTTGTTGCAGAAAAACGAAGATGGTGACTGGGACATCTTAAGCCCAACCTGGGCTTATTAAAATATATTGTAGGAATAACCTCCCTTTATTTGCAGCCTTCCCTTCCCCACCTGCTGCTCTGAATTTTCTATTGTAAGTTCTTCTTGATGGAAATAAAATGACCTACACTGACAGTTTTTTCCTGTCATCATCATAAAATTCTGAATCGAGTTATCTGTAAAGGATGCTCTTTTTGTTATCAAGATCTGGTTTGAAACTATGTTTGCAACCTAAATATATGTATACTGTAATAGCAATGAAATCAACAATACTTTTGTTAGGAAGGGTACATTCTTTAATAGAAAAAGGTTAGTATGCTAAGTGAAGCCACATTTAACGAGATATGATATTGTATGTATGTTTTTTCCCTCTTTTTCTGTGCTGTATTTTTATTCATCATCTGTACATCTTTTGTGTTACTAAAAACAAGATATGAAGTCTTTGAAGTCTTCCTTGGCAGTAGGAATTTTGGAAGGAATGGGTGGGATAGGAAGAGCTATTTTTCTCTTTCCAGTAGTACATCTGATTTTATGTAGGTGTTTTTAAATACCTTCTGACCCTAAAATACATTCTTAGTAAGTGTAAAAGACTAACTGTATGATAATTAGCTTAGTGCATTGTTTGTTTTCTTTTTTTTCAGTGTAGGCAACCAATTCCCAGAGATAAACGCCTTTAACCTTTTTGTGAAGGGTAAAAAACATCTAAGTAGTATTTAACCTCTGGCATCACTTCTGGGATTTTGTAATGCCAGCTATCAAAGAATCCCATCTATGAAGGAGAGACAAATGAGTTGAACAACTCTACATGGCTACTCCAGCTAAAACATGCCTCAACGAGTCATTTGTGAATAACAGTAAAGCAGGATTGTAATTTGCCAGACATAAATGCCTTGAGTAAGAGGGGAAATGTTTAAAACATAGAAACCTGGTTGTCAGGCGTTAGTCACTGCTGAATACCTACCAATAATATTCTTTCTGCTAGAAAGCTTTTGAGGAAGGCCATTCCTCAATAATGCTGTTTATTTGTTGCTGAAGGTTTCCGAGCAATCGACTAAAGGTGGTTCTGTTCAGTTCTAAAAGTTGCCAGGCTTCAGCTTCTTGGAACAAGTTTTCGTGAAGTCCTGTGATGTGGATGCAAGTGATCAGAAGGGAAGATAAACTGCGGATGGGTCTAAAAAGGCAGGGTCCTGTTCCTGGGGAGGAATAACCCCATGCACCAGCAGCACAGTCTGGGAGCCAGCAAGCACCCCTGCAGAGAATGACCTGGAGGTCCTGGTGGACAGCAAGCTGTCCCTGAGCCAGCAGTGCCCTTGTGCCAAGAAGGCCAGCATTGTCCTGGGGTGCATTAGGAAGAGCATGCCGGCAGCTTGAGGGAGGTCATCCTGCCCCTCAGTTCTGCTCTAGTGAGGCCACATCTGGAGTGCTGTGTCCGGGTCTGGGCTCCTCAGTACAAGAGACATGGAGCTACTGGAGCTGGTCCAGTGGGGGGCTATAAAGATGATGGAGCATCTTTCTTAGGAGGAAAGGATGAAGAGAGGTGACTGAGAGGGAACCTCATCAGTCTAGTCAGGTATCTGAAGGGAGATGTCAGAGGATGGACCAGGCTCTGCTCAGTGGTGCCGGGCAGTAGGACAAGAGGCAGTGGGCAGAAACTGATGCACAGGAAGTTCCACCTGAATATGAGGACGAACTTCTTAACAATGCTGTGGCCAAGCAGTGGAACAGGTTGCCCAGAGATATTGTGGAGTCTCCCTCACTGGAGATACTCCAGAACTGTCAGGATGCAGTCCTGTGCCATGTGCTCTCGGATGACCCTGCTTGGGCAGGGTGGTTGGACCAGATGAGCCAGTGTGGTCCCTACCAGCTTTACCCATGCTGTGGAAAGTTCTGGAGTGCAAGTTCTTAACTTCTCCCAGTTTCTAGAGAAAGTTGTGAATGTTGTGTAGACTCCAGTCTGATTAGCAAATAAAGTGAATATCCAGATCAATTACGTATACCATAACTTCAGATGATCTGTGTTTTCAGTAGTTGCGATTAGAATGCTTACACTCACTTCCCAGACCTTGCCATAAAATGTCAGTCTTTTAAAACTCAGTGCCTTTTGAAATAATAAATTATGACTTAAGTTGTTACGATACCAAGAAGATGTATGCCAATTCTTTGGGCACACACTGTAGTGAAACTGCTGACTGTAACAAAGAAGAGATGGTGAAAATTTCAGAGCATTTTTAAAGTTCTAAAATACAGTATGCAAAATGAAGTTGTTCATATTAATGTCTGGCCAGTTGCACAGATCAGTAAACTGCTATTCTTCCAGGTATAATCAAAACTGTAAAATAAATTACGGAATTTTTAGTTAGGTTAGTAGTCCTTTGCTCAGGCTAGTGATATTCTGTAATTAAAGTGCTTGAATATTTATTCATAGCATCACTTACATGCATACAGTTACATTAAGGACTTGATTACAAAGTAGCCAAGTGTTCTGAGGACTCTCAATAGCCAGTAATAGTACAGTAAAAATACGGAAAAAAATTTTATTAATTTTGTTCTCTTCTTCAAAATTAGCTCGTAAAAAGCTACGTCTGCAGCTCATTAGATGAAATATTGTCTTGATGTTCTACATTTTAGACTTCTTGTTATGGGAGAAGGATAAATATTTTTGTCTTGGGGCTCATATAATTGCAAGTAAACTTGTCTTCATCCTTTCCTGGAGAAGCCTTTTTTTTGCCCACAACCCTAAGTCACAAGTGAAGTCTCTCTTACAGCTAAGTCACTTCTGTCTTGCCACATTGAAATGATTTCCTGCTCTTTTCTCCCTTTATGTTATTTTACTATGTTAAACTGCATTTGCAGAAATCTAACTATTGTCAGGCTGTAGACACAGAACTGGTGTCCTTATAAAATGTGCTCTGGCAATAGAAAGAAGCTGTGGAGGAGTGTTTGCTAGATCTCAGGCCCCCGAGTGACAAATACTTGTCTTTGAGTTGGTTTTTTGTCTTCTTACAGTGGAGCAAAGCAGTGTTGTTGGTTCTGCTGCCATGCAGCTGAGGTTTTGATTTCAGTGTTTCCAACTGCAGTGGAGGAATGTAATAGTGCAAGTATTTCTTAAAGCAAAAGGTTCTCCTTTGGAAAATTTCACTGTGGGGAGATAATTGAAGACAAGCATTTGTTTCCCCCACTGCATTTAAAGGGACACTGTGAACTTAAAATTCTAGAGACTTGAGGATTTGGTTTTTTCTTCTTTAAAAAACTGTAGTAATGGCAGTAGTTTTTCTGCACACTCCTGTGGTTTGCTGTTCTCTTTGCAATCCAGAAATGCTCTGTGAAGGACTTGCACAAAGTGATTCTTTTCTCCTTGATAATCAGGTCAATCCATTGACCATAAAGCGTTATTAAGCACAAGAGACAGCCCGATTGCCTGAGGAGGAGTGACAGAGGGGAAGAAGCTAGAGGAGGGCCAGCTGATACTCTGTGATGTAATAACCCACTACCTGTCAGTTGAGTGGCACAAGTTGAGCTGTTAGCCTGGCTGGTTGATAGGTGAAATGAATTGAGTAAATCAGCTGAAGAATTGAATCAAACTTCATTTTTCTTCACCTTGCATTTGGAGTGGCATCCAAACCTTTTTCTTACTTCTCGACTGAAACCTGTTAGTGCATTGTAAGCTGCTTGTTTGTTTTATACCCTCTTGTATTTAACAACAGTGGGTAAAATAGGCAACAAGAGAAGCTTTTTGCCCTGTATTTCTTTGACTGGAGCCTATCTGAAAGTTTCAAAGTCAGACACTAGTCATCATCTAGTAGGTTAAAAGTGTACTTTTTTATAGCAAATTAAGCTTCTTAAGTTCTCCTCTTTAGTTGTTTTCGCTTGTGTGCTCCTTCTCATGGCTTGTATTTTTCAGTCATGAACCAGTGTAAAGTTAGATCTCTGAATCATTTTTGAAGAGTTTCTTTTGAAATTTTCTACAGTTTAAATTATAAGTATTCAGTTGCTGTGTTCCAGGGAAATATCTGTAGTAAAGGAAGGCATTTATTTTCTCTGGGTGATCTAGAATGAAAACAGTTTTATTTGGAAACAATTAGCTACTTGAGAAACCTGATTTTGTAGATAACTTGATATATTTAGTTCTTACTTTTTATTACTTTTAGAAAGCCACAATTCAGTAAGACTATTGTATATTGGCTGCTTAATAGAAACAGTGAAGTATTAATTTCAAAGTCGGTACGTGGTTGATTCATTTCCCTTTAAAACAATTCTCATTTCATCTTAGTTTCTTGCTCTGTGGGATACTGCTGTAGTGAGGTATGTGAAATCCTTGGTAAGGAAGGGGCACAGTCAACTATGACTGCTGTGGCCAAGTATTTTCCAACTTTCATGGAGGTAGGACATTGGAGGGAATTTGCACATAGTGAGGAGGAGGGATAAAGGGCATCTTCGAAGTTCATGGTGAGAAAAATAAGAAAAGATCTGTGCTTAGCTTTCGCAGGGAAAGGAAAGGAGATTGAACATTATGGAATGAGTAGTCCTCTTCACCTTCATATCTCTAGTAGATTTTAGCTACTTGAGACCATATACAGCATTTTATTTTTTTACTTCGTGCTCAAGTCTCAATTCAGTACTAATTTGGGAGCTGTTAAAAAGTAATAAAGTGGCAATTTTCAAAAGTGTGATGCTAATTGATTTCTTCAAGGACAGGGAAGCTGTGCATGGGTTATTGCTTCTTGTCTTCAGTGTGTAGCCTATTACCTTTGCATCAGTTAAACCATCTATTAAAAGACAGATAGTAGTAAAGTAATTGTCCTGTGCTAAGAGTTTTTCACTGCCTCAAGAACTGTTAGCAGTACAAAAGAGTCGGTAGTGCAGGTGAAATATTGCCTTTGTTGTCAGAACTGAAAATAATAGCTAGTAAGAACCACTTAAGGTACTGAACAAACACAGAAAAATAGTTATATCCTACACGCATGGGCAGTTATTTTTCTTTCAGAACTTCACAGAGCTCCTCTGCCTGTCCATCCTTTCACTTTACCCTGCACTGCAGTGTCCATCCCTTTCACTGAAGAAGGACAGACTCTACTCACTTGTCTCTTTGCCCCAACAACAGCATTAGATACATTCTGGTCTTTAATTTACAGCACACATTTCCTAGTTTTCCATCCTGTGTTTTTTGGGAGGCAGTCTGCTCTTTCTCCACTAAGGTACTTAGTGATGATGGAACTACCAATTTTAACCCCTCTTCCATATCTCAGCATGGTTTTGATAGTCAGTGTAAGTGTTGGATGATCAACAACTGTATCTTCCTTCTGGCATCATTCTTGCCATTGGAGCATCTGGTCTCTGGTCTACCAAATGGTGATTAATAGTTTCTGTCATCTGAGCAGCATTTCCTGAACCCACTTTCTTGCCTACAGGTAACTTGTTTACATTTGAATGAATGAGTTTGTTTAACGTAGCATTTTAAACCTAATGATCCAAATACAGAATTTTTTTGTTTTACTTTTACTGGAGTAGAATAATAATAGTGAGTGTAGAAATGAAAAAAACTTGCGAAGTTTAAAAAAAAGCAAAGAAACGCAGCCAGCAAAACCCACTGTTGACAATATAATTCTCTTTTTCATCTAATGAGGTGAGATAGATGAATATGAAAGCTGGGTCAAAAAGCTTATGTAATTTTCAGACCCTAAATATAGAATGGTGTAATGACACAAAGAGATCAATCTCTGTGCACATGTTCTGGTAGAGTATTTTTGTTTTGTTCTTATTCTGCGCATGCAATTTAAAACTAAGCTGGATACCCCCTGCTTGGAAAAATGGTCTTGCTAATATTCCTGCCTTATGCTATGTGCCAATTTAAATTGACATGTAGCATGTAGGTTTTTTTATGATAATAGTCTGGGTGGGAGGTTGTTTTGGTTTTTTTGATAGAAAAAATTCCCTGTGCTCATTGTTAAATGTACGTCTTTTTTTTTATTTTATTTTCAATAGTAGTGGAATGGGGTGATGACGTTAAAGCAGTGTCAGAAGATGAAGCCATGGTGCTGGTGAACCACCAAGCGACGGGTGACGTCTGCACTCTGATGATGTGCCTTCAGGATAAAGGCACGGTAGGCTACATCCGGGGCCTGGGGTGGCTGCTGTGTGGGCTGTGTTCCCTCGGAAGTGCTCGCATCCGTGCGCGGCCCTAAGGGCTCACTTTGGGGTGGTAACCCACCAGATCACCTCAGTAGGGAGCTTTTTGTTTGGATTTGGTCCAAAGTGACAGCCAGTAGCTTGGAGCAGGTGTAGACCCCGAATGTTGTCTTTGGAGAAGGTCAAATGTGAGCTGAGCCCCTGTGCATCCAGTTGAGGTTAACACAGAGGGAAGCAGATCTCCTTGCAGGTAATCGTGGACTTGACTTTTTCCTCTCACCTCATGCCCTTGTGCAACTCATGCCAACTTTGCTCAGACCAACACAGGTCTAGCTTCTTGGTTATGACTTTATTCCAGCATAGAATTTTTCTCAAAATTAGAGCACACCGTGTCTGGGATTTTGGTAGGAGTGAGAGCACGCCAGAGTTGAGCTACCTAGCCAAGGTCGAAATTGCTTGAGCTCTTATTTCACAAGCCTTTAAGCATTTCTTGGTGAGAAGTGTAGCTAAGGTTAATTGTTTCTTGCATTGCTGTTCAGAAAATTCATATCTAAGGATTAGAAACCAGACTATAGAATCTAAACAGGAGATCAAATTCATGTGCAAATTAGGAAGAAGGGGATATGTGCATGATTAGGCTACAAAGGGTGGGAAGCATACTTGTCAAGCTGAAAAAATGCATCAGCTGTATCTTAGTGTTGTCTTCTTTCTTGAAGTGTCTTAGTGTTGCCTTCCTTCATCATATGGTGAAGGAACAAAGAAACAAGCACTGCTTTTTGTTGCCTCTGCACAATGTGTAACTGGCACTGTTTTTCTTAGTGCAAATTAATATAGTGAAGTATACACTTACCTTTATCAGTGATTTACCATTTTTTAGAAAGTTTTCCAGATCTTACTTATGACAGCAGAGCTGATTAAAAAAAAACAAAAAACCTTCCAAACAGCCCAACCTCACAAATTATGAAAATGCCACTCAAGATGGAGCAGACTCCCTTCTTTCTTTCTACTCTAGTCTCAAGCAGACTGTTTTAAAAGTACTTTTAATGGCTTTCATTTCTTTTGGAATTGAGGGAGTTGGGTATATATGGCATTCTGTGCTGTACCCAAATGAGTAGAACGACAGAATAAAACTCTTTAATTCGCTTCATCAAACTAGTGCATAGGACAATCTCGTGATAAAGATCTGACTGTGAGGGTGTAGTCCTGTGGATATGTATGGCATCTGGTCTTGATCTCTGGTTTATAGATATAAATCTAAATCACATTTATCCCATTTGACCCCATAGCTTAAAAGTTTCAGTCAAGACAGAGTAACTTTCAGTGAATGTATTCAGAGATGATTCCGGAGTATATATTTCTAAATTTGGCTAATCCAGCACAGTAGGAGATGCTGAAAATGGAGGAAGGCATTGAGATCACAAATAATCTTCACCATGGAAATTTTTACATTTGGATGTTTTCAGAAAAGCAGAAAATCCTTAAGATCACTATTTTTTCCCTTAAGTAGTTGTGGTCATTGCTCTTGGAATGTGCATGTCTGGAGCCTAGTATGGCTTTGTTTTCAGCTAATAAAGAAATAAAACACTGTGAGCTTCAATATGTGCTTAAAATAGTAGGAGTAGTACAAGTGGCTGAAAATACTGAGGAAGATCAGGGTTAGTTTATTCTGCTAGAACTTGCTGAATCAGGTCCTTTTAAATAGCATGCTTCATATTTCTAAAGAGAAGAGAATTGCTGTCACTTAAGAGTGACTGTGAAGGTACTGGAAGGAAAAAAATAAACCTACCTGTCCAGAAATAGTCATTATACAGTATGCAAATGCTTAAATTAGTCAGCTTTCCTTAAATACAGTTTAGCCTTAACATGGAGTCCTTCACAAGCTTGATACTCATCTGTCAGCAATTTTCAGGTTTTTTTTTTTGTTTAAGAGGGTTAATCCTGTGGCAGTCCAAAATGTCTTTGCTTGCTTTTGCCAGCCAGTACAGACCAAAACCAGATGTAATCTGCAAACCCTTAATGCTGCTTTAAAAAAGAAAAAACACAAAAAGTTCATTTGAGACATCAGAAGTGTTCAGTTTAATGTTCTGGGTTTTTCTGTGTAATGAGGTGAACTCCTGAGAGAGTCTTGCAACTTGACAGTGTTTCCCAAGGGTCATGTCAGGAACCATGATGGTGGTTTTTTCTAGTATTCTGTAAATACTTACATACCACTGAAAGTGTAGCCTATCTGTTTTAAGTAAATTGAATCTCACTGAGCAGTAAGATGAAATCATCATGTGCTGAGATATTTCTGGTTTTTTGGATTCACTTACATGAATAAGAAAAAAATTATCTCTTATTAGAGAAGGGGAACTTCAGCTAAAAATTAGAATTTTAGTAGAAGGACTGGATTGGCATTGTTTGATTAATACCTTATACCGAAATACAACCAAACATCGAAGTTTCAGGAGAGCCAGAAGTGACCTAATCACACTTCTTACAAAGTTTGAGAAATTGTTCCAATTTCTTTGTGAAAGTAAGTGTTAAAAAAATTCCTTAAGTAAGTTGTGGTCTCATAAATATTGAAGGTTATGTATTTAACAAAAAGAAGTGGGTTTAAATGCTGCTATTACTGCTTTCTGATTGGATTAGCAGTGATAAACGTGGGGGTTTTTTTCTGATTTGGAACAGAAAGCAGTGCCAGGAAGGGCGCAGTGGAGACAAAAGTGCAGCTTGCAGCTGTTTGCGTGCAGATTTCAAGACGTGCTCTCCCAGGTTTCATTTTCAAGTTAGAGGTGCTTGAAAGATGAAAGTCAGTCTATCCAGGTTGCTTTGTTATGAAATCTGTGTAGACTGAAATGAAAGTGGGTCTGTGTAATAGCAGGCACCTAGATTTTTTTTAATGTAGTTGGTAAAAGCTTTTTCTAGCTTCTGAACTTATTTAACCAGGAAGCCTGAAGGAAAACATACCTGAAGTGGCATCCAAAAGTTCTTTGAATCCATCAACAGCTATGAATTTGTGTTCAAAACACTTCTGAGTGTCTTTGTTTAAACCTCCTTCAAATGTAAGTGATAAGAGGCTCATCTCATAAGTGTTGTTTCATTCCTGAGGATACTAAATAGAGGAGTCACTAAATAGAAGAGTTACCAACAAAATTTTTGCAGTGTCCTCTATTCTGCCCTTGGTAGCAGAATAAAATGAATATCCATTAATCTCGTTTGCCTTTTGATTGCAAACCAGATAACTGTGTCCTATTCTTTGAACTGCTTTTTTGATTTGATATGTTAGCGTATGTGTATATATTAATTCATTTGTAAAAATACTTTCTCTTTGTACTTCCTACCATTGCCTGGGCTTACAGGCAGATTTAAGATCACTGTGCTCTGAAGTTTGTCTCTTTGTAGCCCGCACACAGCAGCCTGTGTGTGTCTTAGTTATAATTTGTCACACTTATCTTTGACAAAATCTCATCACTCCTTCTCAGGAAAGACTGAGGGAGCCCAGTGATGCTAGTTAGAAGTTCTGTGTCACCTAAAACAAGGTGAGATGGACTTCAGACTCTGAAGAGCAGTGATCAACTTGCAGGATAAACCTACCATCATCTAAAGAAAAAGACAGTAACGTGTTATGGTAGGGGAGAAGCACTAGCACTGCTGGGCAGGAGTTCCTCATCCAGGATTGCCATAGGATATGTGGAACCAGTGTGGACTCCTCAAAAGACATGTTTTCTTTCCAGCAAAGCAGAGTATTAAGCTTGCTTATCTCCCCCAGTAAAATAGATTATGTTGGTTTAACTTCTGCTTGGTATAATAGAAAAACAGTTGTCAAAATGCCAGAGTAGTAGATGAACACTTGCAGGCCTGAGTACTGCTGCAGGCTAAATCATCATTAGTGAAATTCTGGTGATGTTTTTATCAAAGGATGTGGTTCCCTACGCCAGCCTGTCACTTTTGGGTGATGCGTGGGCATGAGCTCATTGTAGTGCCTTGGAGAGCTGTAACACCTCTCAGTGATGCTTTTTTAAACTCTAGTCCTTAGGGCATACCTTTTCTTTCCTGTTTTTATCTCCATAAAACCTTTTAATTTACTGAAATGGAAAGAATGTTAATGTCTGCAGAGAAGAAGTCCGCTTTAAGATCCTCACTTTTATTTACCATAGGCCTGGAGATAGCTGGAGGATAAACGATTTCACCAATATTAGTCTCAAGTAAGGAATTGTATCTAGGAACTGATTTTTCTTTTGTCACTCACAAATACACCATGTACCTTTGGTCCTTTGGATGTGTAGCATCTAGTAAGGAATACCCTTGGTGGACAGGAAGGGATACTAGCATGTCATCTTTATTTCTTAGGCTATTTTTTTTGTCTTTGCCTCAAAATACATGAGAAAGATGCAAAGCAGAAGGTGCTTGAATGATCGTCTGACCTCCAGAGAAATGTCATGTTTCTTCATATTCTTTCTTGATAGTGGTAAATGGAAGAGTTCTGTGTTACATGACTTCCAAGTTCACTGAACTTGAATGAGTCTTGATGTGGCCTCATAACACAGGGAAGAGAAAAGGCAGCCTAGCCTATGTTTGGAGTATGTAAGGGACACTGGATGGTCCAGTTTTGGAGACTCACTTCCTACCCCTCTCAAAAACTGCATGTAGGAGCAATAGAGGGAAAAGACCTTGTTAGAAAAGAAGCTTCTCCCTTCTGTTTCCTTTGTTGGGAGTAAGTCTCCTATTTTAAATCTCACAGGACTGAACAGGTAAAGTACCTGCCTTCTCTGTCCCATAAGAAGTGATTGTCAAAGTGAATTGATCGGCTCAACCTGTGTTTTTGCCTTCCCATTGTGCTGCTTGCCTGGGACAAGCAGCAGGATTTGATTAAATTCTCAGGGATACATGTGGCTGCTCTGCCATGGCTAATATTGCAGAACTGTATATTACATTGCAAAAAGGCAACTATTTAATCCTACTCTTGAGGGAGAAGTGTAGTACCTGTGCTGCTTTATATTTTGGATCATAAAGGACCTAATTCTGTATATTTGCTAGTTTTATTGCTGTTGTGAGAGTGACAAGAATGTGACCAGTATGTACACAGTTCATGATTCTCTGCACTTGATTTTCACTCATTCTTTTAATTTATTTTTACTTTTCAGGTTGTCCGTCAGATGATGTGGCTGATGGATCATATTTTTAAGTATACAAACTTTGGCATCGTGTCTCTAATCCATGGAGACTTTTTTATAAGACAGGTAAATGGAAACATATAATAGTGCTTTGATTTATCCTTATATTTGGAACACTGTGGTGTTAGGGGACTTACTTCTCATCTCCTAGTTGGTTTGCACGGTGAAATACCTACACTGTAAAGTGTATATTTGGGGAGGTCTTTGTTCTGAAGCTACTTTATTTTCCAAGCTAATTTTATTATTTGCATAGACACAAATGCTTATGCAATCCCATAGGCTCCCATGAAGGGAGCCTATTATGAGAGAGGTGTACAAGCAAAATACCTGGGCAGTCCTTTTTGTTTCTGAGTACACCTCTCATGTTTCCTTAGCGACCTTGGAGCCATGCAAAGAGTCTGTCTGGTTAGGTCGCTGTTCTGACTGTCAAAGTTTCAAATTAGGAAAGGCAGGACTCTCCCTTCTGATGGTGACATAGTAGTGGATCAATTTAAGGTGGTGATGGACCAGTGCAAATAGTAATTAATTGATTCTTTAAGGTTAATTATTATTATTTGAGTATTGGGAAAGAATGTTAAACTCGGCAGCTGAAATATTAGTGAGTGAGACCCTCAGATTATTTCATACAGCTTGGGTAGGGTTTTTTGTTGTTTGGTGGCTGTTGATCAAACTGCACCCTCAAAGTAGAAACTCAGGAGGCCAATGAAAAGCATGAACTGCAATATCCATCTTACATGTTTCTTTCCTCTCCTTATTTCTTTGTCTGGACATAAAATGTGTGGTGAGCCAGAGAGAAATAATGAATTTTCACTTTGCAGAGGAGAAGATAATTTACTCAGAATGAAATAAGGAAATGCTTAATCACAGCAGAACACAGCTAAAGTGAGATTTCTCAGTAACACTAGAGGCATAGTAAGAAAGCCTCAGGCACAGCTAGATAAAACAAAGATCTCTAGAAGTACACAACTGTGTATTGTGAGAGGATGGATAGAAGGAAACAGGCTTGGATGCCTGTAAAATATAAATCTGTTCCAGTAGTTAAAATTTACAAGATGCACGTTTTGAGGTGCACAGGGCTGTCAGCTTGTTAGTTTTAATTTCTAAATGTGGGGTTGCAATTCCAGTCACAAAACCAAACCATTGCTGAGCCGCACAAACTAAGGCTCTTCCTGATTTTTGTAGAATGGTTGACATACACAACATCACAAAGAAAATGACGTCGTTGTGGGTCTAAATATAAACCAGTTGAAAATAAAATGTTTCTAGGCTGTCAGCCTTTGGGTGTGGAAAAATACTTCATGTGAGTGGGTAATGGTCTTTGCCTAACTCTAGAAAGGCCCTAGTAATATTTGGATGGTTATTGTTCAGTGCTCTTTTCTTAACTACTGTGCTATCCTGGAGTCCTGTGGTCTGATGAGAAGGGACTGGCTTAAGTGAGGAACTTCTATATTGCTCTTTAATTGCATTAATATGAGTAGGCAGAGCCTTCTCCCTCCCTCTCATGTGGTAAGTTGGAAGTAGTTGCAAAGGTGAGACTTAAAACTAGAAGAAACACTTTCACAAAACTCACCCTCAGTAAAATACTGTTTCTTCTTGTCTTTCACTCAACCCCACTCTTTCCCTCTTCCTTCCTCTGACCAAAAATACCCAACCAACCACCAAACAATGCAAAGTTTGTGGCAGTTTTGTTGACATTTCAGAGAATTAACATCACCTCTGCTGAGGAGAGCTTTAATTTTGCCCTCCTGTGTCTTTTCAGTGATTTGACAAAGTCACTTTGGAACACTCCAAAATGCTAATTAATGTAAATAGATTCCTCTGAAAATTTGGGTAGCTTGGTGCGTGCAGAGATGGGAAAAGATTGTTCTTAAAGATATTTCTGCAGTAATTAAGGATGTATCTTACTGTTCTTAAGTGAAGAAGTTGTCCTAATACATCAAAGAGGAGAAATGAACGAGTCATTGGAGCAGTGCAGATTTGAGTGAGGTCTGTGGTTCTGCTGTGGTAACCCAGCTGAGGCCTGGTCTGTTGGCCTTCAGCAGATACTCCAAGGAGAACATTGCTTTTTGTTGTCTTAGGGGATTATTTTTGAAAAGAGAGAAACCTTAGAAATGCAATAATTATGTCTGATGTTCTCTTTAAAGCATTCATTTTATTTAGATAATGTTTTATTCTTGCAGGGGAGGACACACCGTGACCAGCAGCTTGTGCTACTCAAAGATCATCTAGAAAAATATTACAGGAGCCGCAATCGGAAATGGATTGTTTTATTTCCAGAGGGTGGCTTTCTTAGGAAAAGGAGAGAAACAAGCCAGGCATTTGCCAAGAAAAACAATTTGCCATTTCTTAAACATGTCACCCTGCCAAGACTTGGGGCAACACAAGTAATTCTGAAAACACTTGTAGCACCTCAAGAAAATGGAACTCCATCAGGTGGAGACACTGTGAGAAAAGGTAAAGATCACTCTGTGGGTAAAAAGCAAATTAAATGTCAAAGATCTGAGTTAAGAAAAACATCTTGTTGAATTGGTCTCTTGAAATAACAAATACATTCATAATGGGCCATTGTCGTTTATATAAATGTTCGCATATGTAGTTTTAGTTCTGCTAACTTTATTTTTGACCTTGCGACAAAAAAAAAAGAAAACTTTAGTTTTAATTTGGTTTAGTCTGTGGTATGGCTTCATGAATGCTTGGGTGTGGCTCACATGATGGTAAAGCAGATACTGGACTAGGGACCCGGAGTGAACAAGGTGATCCACTCCTTTCAGCAAGGTTGATGGTCTGCACTGGTTTGTGATAGCATGGAACTATAGTAAAAGTATTTCTGGAATATGCTATGTTCATATTTTTATTGTGGGCTTTAAAAGTTTCTCTGCATCCACTGCTTATACTTTATTCCTCCTCCTGAACTACTTTCTGTTGAGTTCAGGTTCTTCTGTTCTGTACGGATCTTTGTGTTGCCTGTCCCCATTGTGGCTGGAGTTAACTGTCACTGATCACTAGATTTAAAGGATTGGTTGGCTGTCATGTCGGAGGAGTTACAAGGGAATAAGAATAATCCTGCAACATTATTGTTCTGGAATGCCTGGGCTGTAGGGGAGGGTATAGCTGGGATATAAATTACGCCTGTAGTTACGGGACGTGGTGCTTTAGTCTCTCGGTTTTTAAAATCAATTTCTTGGCATGTTCAAGAACAGGGTTAGATCTTACTTTACTTCCTTGTGGATTCCTGTTACTTATTACAGAAACAATGGGCTGGGTGGTTGTGGTAGTTTCTTACTGAGGGGTGGTGCTAGTGTTTCCAGCAAATTCTGATAATCATTTAGCAATTTGAAACTAAGATCCTTACTAATGAATCCACGTAGGCAGAGGACTTTGGATTATTTTCTGTCTGAAGTTCAAATCTCAGGGTTAACAAGAACCTGCATACAGAAATTGCTTCCAGATTTTTAATTTTGAAATTATTCTTGTCAACATAGGAAATAAATTGAGATGATGTTCTTGCAGAAGTGAAGGTAGGATTTAAAATGAGCTGAAAAATCAAGCTGTGGAATGCATCAGAGTGTTAGGCTACATTCAGAAAAGAAAGGCTGGAGAAAGTTCTTGTTGTCATAAAACATTGTAGGTTTAAAAGAGAGAAACTGAATACCCTGATCCTCGTGAAAAAGTTTGGGATTTTTGAGGAGAAAAGTTTGGCCTGTTCTGTTCTGTTTCTTGCCGTCTCAAAAAGATATGAAGAGTAAGAAGTTCCCCAAATTAATTACAAGTCTTCCAGTTCTGGAGGGAGACCAAAAGTGCTTGTCAAATACCAATTTTATATTTTCCTATTCTTAGGTTGTGATCAACTTAGCTGAACATCAAACTGGCTTCCTTTTTTTGCTTCCTCTTTGAGTGGCATGATTCAGACTCTAGAGAAATGAGCATTCGATAGTAGTTGACCTAACTGGGTAATAAAGTAAAGGAGTTCTCTCAGAAATAAAATGGAACCATATTGTCCATCCTACTCAAGGAAAGATAATTGGGCAAAAATAGAAACGAAATGTGTGGGTTTAGCTGTCATTCTTTCATAGTAATGGACTTGAAAGCATACTAAAAAGGATGAAAAAGAAAAGTGAAAGTAAATTTTATATGCTAGGAAAAAGTAGTATTTTATACATAGTGACACTGATGTATTTTATGTCCTCTCTTCTTTTAAGCTCACAAAAATGTTTCTAACGTTGTAAAACTTCCTTTTTTAGAGATTTATGAAATCTTAGCTCTTGATTTGTATCTTGTATAAAAGATTCTTCCTCTAATCTATTGCTTTCTGAATGCTTTTATAGTTCTCTTCCCATGTCAGAAAATGTTTGTTCAGTAGAATGAAATACAGTTGTATAAACTGATACAGTTATATAATAAATTTAGAGCCCTAACAAGTTAGTGAACATTTTTAATTTTAATCTCTTCTATCTTTCCCTGTTTTTAATCACATGAAAAACCCATCTCAGTGAAATCAAGCTTCCCTCCTGTTCATGTAACCATTGTTGAGATGTGGGGGCTAGAGCCAGGTGTAGTGCATACAGTAAAGGTTCTGCCAGGAACTTGCATAGAGACTGCCTGTGAAACTTTTGTACATTACAATTCTACTCCTTTGCTTGGGAAGTGGCTTCTTTATCAGAAGCATCACACTTGAACTTCATGGTTTGCTGGACACATTTTTCATCTGCAGCACTTCATGTGCTCTTAACTTCTTCTGTCTTAACAATGTTCCTGGAGTCCTGGGTTGCCAAGTTATTGAGCTAACTATGATAAGCTTTCTACTCCATTATTTATTATTCTCCCTGTCTTTTTGTTTCCACAAAGCTTTATTGATAGTCATGGGAATTCATCATCCTCTCCCACCTGATTTTAGTTAAATTGGTTTATAGATTAAGAGTTCTCCTCATCAAAAATTATGTCATGTCCCCTTCCTGTTGAGTTTCCTGGGTAGCTATGTTATGTTGAGTCATGATACACAGTTCTGTTCTTGACTGCTCTCATTTTATTAGTGCTTAATTCATTTTAAATGATCCTTGTAGCTTTTATGTTGTTGTAAATTTGATACTGTTCTACTCTCTCAGCTGGAGTGATGTGTAAAACTGGGTGAAAGAAGAAAAGATGACAAAGGCAACTATAATAAAAGATGGTTTGTCCTTAATATACGGTTATCACAGTTTGACACAAACCAAGTCAGATACAATTGTTTGATCATGTCATGCCCCAGCTCCTCAGCCCAGCTGGCTTTTGTATGTCACATGTCACTGAAGCTATGGCCTTTGAGTTGTAGTTCAAGAACTGGATTAATTGTAGCCCAGTGCTACCTCATCTGAACTGCTGTTAGGTCTCTAACCTGATTTATGGTATCCTTTTGGTAGAGGTGGGTTTATGTTGAGAAGTGCAAGGTTCAGTAACCTCCCAAAGATTCATTGGTCTTAATTATGACACCAGTATTCTTAATATCCAATCCCCTTTTCAATTTAATTTTATACTAGTGATGACCTTCCACAGTTTAGCAGCTGATTTTTCCTCTGAAAGTGACAGGAAGAACAAATGTTCCTGAGCTATATGATTAATACTGTTTGATAATTCTTGTACTTAAACTGATCAGTTCTTTATCAGTGGCTTTTCCAGGACAGGGAGCCTCTATTGTCTTAATTTTCTCCTCTTAACAGTTTTCTTTCATATTTAAAATCCCAAGTACCAGCCTTCATCAGAGTGAACTTTAACTTATTGCTGCTAAACACTAAACTAAGTTACTAAAATGCTTGTTGCTTTTGCTGCCTTTTGAAACTCTAGTTAAATTTAACAAAATTACATAATTTTATTCCAAAAGCAATAGAAGGATGGAAAACCATAGGAAAGGTAGTACAGGAATTTGATAGCATGACCACTGTTGGAGGTAACCAGTGCAGAGGATGTAGCTAAATGGTGTCTGTCCCTGGAAAGAGAGTTTAAAGTGCTTCTGGTGTCTGATGAAAGCCTCCAGATGGGCCAGCACTGCTGCCAGCCCCTGCATTCCAGAAGAAGGTGTTAGTGCAGTGATCAACTGGATCACTGACTAGTTAGTGCAGGATAGAAATATGGGCAGCATAAAAATACTTGATGAATAGTCATCATCACCCTAACCCTGGAGTGACCCAGGTGTGTGTTTGCAGGGGTATTTTACAGTTTTGGGGTTTTGAACTTTTTTTTTTTTAGCATAACACCTAGTCTTTGACGTGGTTGCAAATACAGTGTTTTTTCAGTTGATAAGAATTGATTTTGTGAGTTTTAGAGCTATCAGAATGTTCTAAATGCCAAAAGCGGTCAATTCAAAGGAGTTTAGAGCTATTGTTCTTCAAACAAGTGCAAGCCAGAGCTTATTTTTGATCAAACTTGCTCTAGTGTGTTTTTTAAATTCTGTTTTATTTTACCATGCAGCAGTTTGTTGTCTGATAAGAGGTTGCCATGAGCTTAGAGTCATACTGAAATCTTACCTTACTGTTCTCCAGTGCAGCAGTTCTGATTCAGTTCTGATGCTGTTTCTCAGAGAAATTCAATTTTCGCTTCTGCAAGGCTGTACGTTGAACTTCATAATTGATTTTTTTAAAAATCAAATTTTCTGATTTGCTGTTACATGAGGAATGTGACTTGAATAACATGTGAGTAAGCTTTTGATGGTTGTTTTTATTTCCCCCTGGAAAAAGGGCTTCTTGTTTTGTTCCAGGTGGTTTGTTATGTCAGGATTTTAGAATGATGAGTAAGATGTTCCGTCTGAGAGTTAATCTTTGGAGAAAAAAGTTAATTCCGAGGTCAGTGATCCAGTTGATCACACAAGGACAAGGAGAGAACAAGGGGCACATTACAAGAACAGATTGCTATGCACGGAGAGCCAACAGCCTCGCTTGGCTGCATTCAGAGTGGTGTGAGTGTTCAGGAAGCCACACCTGAATACTGGTGAACGCTAGCAAATATTTTCTTTTTCAAGTGCAAGCTGCAGGCCTCAGTCCACACCTGACTGGTGCATTCTTTCCCACTCTGGATCCAATCTGGCAGTGTGACACCATCCAGAGCTTGGCTGAAGGCAAGGTTTCCTGCTGAAATCTGTCTATGACTTGTTCTTTTTCTCAGTAGCAAACACTTGCAGTCTGCTGGTGGGTTTGAGGGGTTCTGCACATCATCTAATCCGGTGTTTTAGCACGAGTTGACCCTAGGAAGTAGCAACCCTAGGGAGGACAAAGAGAGGGAATGAAGATAAATTTGTGATTGTAGACAGTCAAGTATCTGCTGTGAGAGGACTTTAGAGGATGACAGATCATGGAGTGTCTTGAAGACACTGATGATAAGTTGCTTCTTAAGTAAATATGGAGAAACTTAATATCACTGAATCCACAGTGAATAGAACAGTTGTGAAGATTTGCCTCTGCTGATGATTTGGAAAAAACCCCAAAAAAACCCAAACAACAAACAAGTTAGGAAGCTGTTTAAATTTTATTTTTGATCTTTTTTGTGAAACAGAAAGCTGCTGTTTCATGTGATTGTTCAGTTTTATCTTAGCACTCATAAGGCAAGTGTGTACCATTCACGCTAAGGTACATCATTGCTGTGTGGTTTGGGTGCTCTTGTGTAGGGCACGTGCCTGTGAGCCTGTTCAAAACGTTTATGTACTATTTAAAAAGAAGGAGACTGTTAACATTTTGAAGCAGTTGGAGAACTCAAAAATCTTCTACCTGTGCTGAAAGTGGCAAGCAGAGTGACACAACAGAAGAAAAACCAGTGCTTGGAGAGATCAGCTTAAGTACAGCCTCTGCAGCAGCTTCTTCTGCTCAAGTGTCTGACAGTCAGGCTGCTCAGTCTTTCAGCAAGTACTAGAAATGAAAGATAAGAGTGTCTTTTAATGGTAGGTAGAAAGCTGGAAGAGTTTGGCTGTCAGAAACGTGTGGCTGAGTTGGCTGAGCCATGCTGGGCGAGAGGAGTTCTTGAGCACAGGTGTAGTCAGCTCTCTGATTTCTCAGCTCCAAATGCCAGACCTGAGATTCACACCACGTTACAGCTAATGCAGCAGTCTTGGGTTTGAGCTCATGTTAATGTACTCCATTAGAAGATAGTAGGGTTTATTCTTGGTCAAAGGTCTGCTTAGACCTGAAAGCAGCATCCCTGGAGATATTTAGGTACCGCTCCTCTGTTTTGTGCAGGTGTCAGTTTCTTTTCCAGTTTTAGGATCTGTCAGAGCTCCCTGGCTTCAAAACAGATTTGCTCATGAGCAGGTTGCAACACAGTATAACCCCCTCCAGAAACGATAGCAAGATGTATTTCAAAATTAATTTTCTTAAATCCTTGGTGACTTATATTTTTTTGGCAGTCTGATATCTTGGATGATTATGTAAGGCTTATTTTAAACCAGAGCATGCACAAATACTGTGATTTGAGAGCACGTGGAGGTAGCTGCACTAACACCTGCTTGCTCTAAAAGGAGGTCTATAGAGACTCATGTTACTGTCAGAATTTTTTTTTTCTGGCCTGGGGTTTCTGGTGGGCTGTCAGAATTTTTTCTCCCCACCCTGCCCTGAAAAGGGTTGGAAGTGAGTTTGGAGCTGGACTGAGGAATCCAGTGCAGCAGCAGCTCTGCTCCACAAAAACAGAAGGTAGGAAATCAGCACAGCGGAGTCTTCCCTTAATGAAGTGCAAACCATTATCCACTGAAAGAACAGCTTTAAATACAGCTAAATACTGAATAAATTATTTTGAAACACTTTACTGTAAATAATAAGAAAATGTGCCCATATTCATCTGGCACTTTTTAATTGCAGTTAATGATCTTTGTTGCTTACTCACTTAGGCAATTTACTTGTCTTTATCCATTCTTGCTTTACATCTGGGAAAATAATGACTTGAATGACTTTGTTTCAAAATCTATTTCTAAATTAATACTTCTGTTGATTTAATATTAATTTCATAGTGGCTCGTCTCTGATTCATTGCTACTTTTAAAATGAAGCAGTCTGTAGTTAGTGCTTTTCTTAAGAGAGACTTGACAAGCACTCTGTCATGATGCTGGCAAGCCTGCAGCTTCCAGTTCTCATTTCATGTGTCTGTCAGGGGTTTAAAATACTGTACTTCCAGAAGGTACCACTGAATGTTTCAGCTTGACCTATGCAGCTTCCCCTGGGTCAAATTTTGGCATAGCATGTTGCACACTACTAAGAACTCATAACCTAAATTTTAGGAAATGCTGTTTAGCTAGCCCTGTTGTAGCAGTGCATTTTTAATGAAGCAGTACAGATCCACTGATGAGCAGACTCCAAGAAAACACTGGCTGCTTGTTAAAATAATTGATAGATACATGTGATGGCATTGCTGTAATTTTCTTTTCGCATGTAATTAAATTAAATGCAAATTAAGTGCAGGTAGAAGCTGGCAAGCCGGTCCTTGTGTGTACGTTCTAGCCGGGGTCAGTACCTGTGGCTTTCAGGGTGCTGCTCAGACTGAGTGCCGCGGATCTCCTCAGGTGTGTGGTAGGGCTTCTGTAAAATTAGAGTGCTGGCTCTGGGCAAGGCCACACATCTGCCTAGCCCAACGTCTTGTCCATGACTCCAGGTGGATTCCAGAGGAGGAGTGTGAACACAGCAGACTTGCATCATACTTCTCCCACATGTTCTCCAAGCTTCTGACAGTTTCCTGTGTGGTGGGTTTCCCAAGCCAGGTGGGGATTTCTGCCTGGTCAGTTAACCCTCTGTGTACTTACTCAATTTCCTCTTGAACCCAAATCTTGGCATCCTTGACATTCTTTAGCAAGGAACTCCCCATAGGTTTTTTTTCCCCCCTCACTGAACAAAGAATCATTTTTCTGTTTGCTTTGAAAACTTCCTCTTGGCCAAATTTTGAGTGTCTGTTCTTACACTGAGAAAGATGGTGAACAGTCAATCCCCGTACATGTTCTTGGTGCTGAGAGTGTTCTTGTCAACCTCTGTTACATTTCTTCCGTAGCTTTCTCAGCTGCAGGCTTGAAGAGTATTGTACTTTGTACTAAAAGCTAACGCTTCTTACATGCTCTTGCCGATGGGTGGCTGTTTCTGATAGTCAGCTTTTTAAATCCTCAGAGATACTGCCTGGTGCGGTATGAGCAAATTGTTGTACTGGTGTCTCAAGCAGTAAGTGAGCATTACTCTGCTGGCCTGGGCGTAACGTGACCTCAAACACAAGACAGCCCCAGAACAGAGAGAAAATTGACAAGCTAAGCTCAAAGTGCCATCTTGGCAATGTGCCCTTCCTTCTTGGTTTGCTCTACAGATCTGCTGCTCTCCCTTTTAGCAAACCTGTGAAATGAAGACGTGCCAGAGAGGGGTCATGGCTGGGTTGATTTATGACCTGGACTGTTGCTGGTAGTAACCTATATTCAGATTTTATACAGAGTCACAGAATATTCTGTCTTGGAAGGGATCCACAAATTTGATTCTCTTGAATAATCGTAATAGCAAATATTTTCCCCTCCTTTGATCCTTTTTTCGGTTTGTAAGTAAGTTGAGCAGCATATGAGCATGTACTGGTGTCAGCCTCTCCTGGAACCTTGTGGGTGCAGTATCCTTCCCACTGTGAAAACTGACCACCTTCTGTTCCTTGCCTTCTTAACCTGAATACACCCTGAAAGTGGTGCTTTTCTTCTTTATCCTGCAACTCACATTTTTAAGAACCTTTGAGGGGTCTACATGGCTTGCTGCTCCATCAGTGATCTTCTAGAAAGGCCCAGGTGTAAATGTGCTTGAAGTGCAGACGAAAAAGCTTGGATGCTGATGTTGGGATTTTTCCTTTTGGTGAATGGGGGAAAGCACCTGACTTTGGGGCCAGCATGTCGTGACTGTACTCATACCTGGTGAACTCGTTCTATTCTGTGTACCAGTATGTAAGAACAGAAATAACCACAAAAATAAAAGCTAGGTCTAGCTGTAGTTTTTAAGAGTATTTCTGTGCTCTGTAATGAAATCTGGCTTTGATTTTTGATGGTCTTACATGTGCCTCATACTTCATGAAGTAATAATAAAATTGAATAACTCTCAAATAAGTGACATGCAATTTGCATTTTGTTCCTAGAGAGCAAATCCAAAGGCCTCCAGTGGGTGATAGATACAACCATTGCATATCCCAAAGCTGAACCTTTAGACATCCAAACTTGGATTCTTGGCTACCGACAACCAACAGTGACACACGTACATTACAGGTAGGAAATAAACCTGCTCCTCCTACACTGAACTCAAGTATTCACAAATCGGTTCTGTCATTTCAGGCTATGGGAAATCAGTAGCAGTGGGAGTGGGTTTTTTGTGTCTCACATAGGTGGGCAACTCATATTATTTAAACACAATCTATTTTTTTAAAAAAAAGTTCAGTGACTATTCCTTATCTTACAACAGACATTTAAGTTTTGGATTAATGTCCTGTGGTTGAATAGAGTTGTGGGGAATATATTGAAGGCTAGGTCATCTTTTCCAGCTTAATGTTAAGGTGCTGGTAAACCCAACTTGATTTTTTTTAATTTTGTTTTTTAGTAATGATAACAAATTAAAAATCACTGTTGTTAAATAAACAGATTTCTTAAAAGATTATTATGTTTAACTTTCTGACAAAGACATGCCAGCTTTTTCACTCAAAGAGTACTTTAAGTAGTTGAGCAAAGCAACTGGAAAAAGCAGCTGGAAAACGTTGCAAGTCTCACTGACAGCTAGAATGGGAGACTATTAAAACTTTTCTCCTCAGCAGTTCTTTGACTCAAGACCTAAACTGATAGAGCGAGAAGTTGCATTTTGCTTTTAGATTACAGCTAATTGCAAGTCTGAAATCTCCAGGAGTATTTTAACACTTTTCCTAAACCAAATAAGTTGTTGCGTTTTATCCCAAAATCACAGTATTTTGTCTTACTCCCCTCTGATGATTTGGAGAGCTTTTAGACTTCTACAGAAGGCTTTCAAGTATCCTTATGTGGATCCCCTGGGTGGCAGTGTAAGTGGGAATGACCTTCCCCAGCATCACTGCTGTGTCAGTGTTGTGTGATGCAGAGTACAGGCTGCTCGCTGGAGCTCCTTTCCACAGCCGTGTTTAAATCTGTCCTTCCTTTTTATAGAAAGCTGCCTTCCAACTTTCCCTGAAGGTGAACATACTTGCACCCTAATTTATATAAGATAGCATTGTATCTACTCTGCTTTATTCAGGTCACCTTAGTACTCTCTCAGATCTCTGGCTTAATTGCAAGTTGAATGTATTTAGAATTCTACTAAAGAGTATTTCCAAAAATACTTTCTTTAAAAAAAACAGTAAGTTAAGTTGAATTTGTTTCCTGCTTCTAGGTGATGATCCAGACCTATTTTTGAGCACAAGCATAAATATGATGTAACCTTCCTTGCATTGAACTTGAATGTCCAAGTACTGAAATTCTAAGAAAAATATTAGAAATTACTTATTTTTGGATGTAAGTTTGTTATTTTCTTCCAGAGGGTCTAAATCACTGGTTTAGACAGGGGGCAAGCCTCTCTATTTAACTACTTTATGTATTTTTTTAATAACCTCTGTTGGTCATGGCTGACCCTGTGAAAACATTCGAAGTGTGCCCCAGGTGGAAAGTCAGGCAGCAACTCGCCTCGGCCGAGCCCAGGGTGTGACAGCTCTGAAATGAGAACAGAGCCTCTTGGGTCTGGCTGGAGCTCGGCCTGACTTCCAGCCCTGGTTCTTGAGGCACATGGCCCCTGCACTGTGAGGTGGGTGCAGGTTGGCAGCTCCTGGGTTGTGTTTCACCAGATGCTCTGGCAGCGGGTGGGAGCAGCCGGGGCGGGAAGGCAGCCCCTGTGCTGTCCCTCTGCATGGAAACACACGGTGATGGCAGCGTGTGCCCAGCAGGCATCGCACCTGGAGCGTGCTTTGGGAGGTGCTGCTGGGGCTGGCCCTCAGGAACTTGTCCAGTACCACTTTAACCTGTTTGGACTGCTATAGTTTCCCACAACACAGCGTGTAGCTGCTCGGGAGGGTGGCCAGGAGCACTTCTGTTTGATCGTGCTAAGTTCTCCACGTGATGCCTTCAGCAGGAGCACCCCATTTCCCGTGTCCTGCCAGTGATGCTCTCTGATTTTACAGAGTTTGCTCATATCCTGCTTTAGCTGTCCCCAGCTGTTCCTCAGTAGTTCTTAATTTTGATAGCAATTGGGTGTTGACTACTCCTTGCCCTTACCAGTGTAGGCAGGGATTAAATCAGTGACCGAGGTCTGAAAAGGCCTGCGTGAGCCTGGAAATGTCCTTGTAAAGTTGTGCTAAAGTTGTTAAAAGAGTTAAAGAAGTTCTTTGAAACAAACTCAATGAGCAAAGGAAAACCCAAGATAAAGTGAACTTCGTCTTTAAAACGATGGAAATTGTCAGAGGTGTGTTTCTGTTTTCCTGCATTCCACATGGATGTCCTCTGAAATTTTCTTTAAATGTACATCAAGTCTGCATTGGTATTATACTCCACTTTTCCTGCATTTAGTGCAATAAAATTTTACTCCTTTTTTTGTAATTTGGAATGTCTAGGGAGATTACATTTGAAATCAATTTTAAGGGTAATTTTTAAATAACTGGGAAGAGAGCACAACAGTTTCTCATGTCGTTTCTTTTAACCGAGTTATGAGGGGGGAAAAAGCACCTCTTTGGAAAAAGCAAAGAATAGTTTAGTCCAGATGCCATCTCTGCTGTATGAAAGAAGAATAAGGATTTGAACATGCTTATTCCCTTTTAGAGTAGTCCAGAGCAAGGTATTGATGTATGACAGCAGTGGGGAAGAAAGGAACATTTTCTGTGCCACTCAAACTGGAGCAGAAGAGGCTGCAGAGCTGCTTTTGTTCTGGTGGCTCAGTCAGTCCCTTCTGCTGTGCCCCTTGATCACCACCTGTCTCTTTTCTGCCTTACAGACTTTGAAATGCAGTGATTTCCTTTTCTCATAGCCTGGGCCTTTGCATTATTTCTTTTTCATTCTACTCAGGGAGCAACTGAAAAGTGTAGAGAACACAGCAAGGAGCCTTATGTTACCATTTTTAGGTGCTTTTGTAGCTGATGGAAATGGCAGAGAAGGCTTGGTTTAATCCAGTAATATTTTTTTTTTCAAAGCTCAATTTTGATAATGAGTTGAACCTTGCTTTTCGGACTTCAATTTTCAGTCCAAATGACACATTTCTCAGGAGTTCATAATTAGGCTAAGCTGTGGCCTGGTTTTCCTCTGGATGTCAAAAGAAACTTGAAAAGAAAAATTATTAAGTTTAAAACTAAAACCAAAAGGTGTTGAGAACTTCACCCATCTATTGAATAACTTTTTGACCCTGACTGACTTGTCTCAGAACTTACTGGAAAGTGCTGCAAAACTCGGTTTGCTCTCTGAAACACAATACTCAAGGAAAATATCTAATGAACTTCCTCCAGGTCAAATGGCACTGGGATTTTAGTGGGAGATTTCAGTCCATCTGGTGCAAGGCATGTCGAACTAGAGACAACACTATGAGACCTGCCTTGCAATGGGTCTGCTGGAAAGCTTTGTTTGCTCTTCTCAAACGGTTTAGCTTTATGCTTGGGTCATTGTGTGGTGCGTGTTGACCATAAATCCAGACTCACTGCACTTCCACTCAGCAGAAAGAAGCTGAGTGGTTTGGTGTCTGTGTAGCAAGGCCATGGACTGGCTGCCATTCTCAGCTCCCTTCATTTCTGTGCCATGAGTCGAGTCTGGAGTTTATTTCTTTTCTTCTTGCACCAGGCACTTTGTTAGTCTGGTTGGCTTGGTGTTTCTCAGCTGATCAAGTTTCTCCAGCAGTAATTTCTCAAGTGCTGCAGTCCTGTGTGCAAAACCCAAGACTTACAAACTGAAAACACCCTGGCTATGAAGTTGACTCAGTGCTTAGCGTCCCCTAGGTCAGGAATGGAGTGGGGCTGGGATTTTTGCCCTAGTTCCCGCTGGGTGATGCCCTTGGATGCCCACATCCCTGTCTGGGGCTGCGTGACGGTGACTGTGGTACAGCAGCCCTGACGTCAGAGCCAGCCCCAGTCAGTTCTGACGCAGGGGTGGCCGAGCGTGGAAGTGCCACACAGGCCGTTCCCAGCTCTGTCACCTTTCTTCCCAGTACCTACCAGCTTCCGTGCTGTGCTGCTGCTGAAACAAGCTTTCAACTGCTGAGGAAGTTCTATTTTTGTGTCTGCATTGATACAGATTTATTGAAATAAGCCAGGCTCCGAGCTATAAATAAGATGAAATGCATTGTGGTTGCTGAATGAGTGTTGCAGAAGGACATCCCGTTTGGCAGTGTATTTTAATGCACTTTTTTACGCAAGTAACTTATTTTTGGTCGTGCCTGACATCTGTCAACAGCCTCCACTGTCCTGGATTTATTTAGAGCCATTGAAGCAGCAAATAATACCATGACTTACATGGCGTAGCAAGTAATACAGAACTTCAGTTCAGGGTAGGACAGGTGATAAAAGGCAATTAGTACTTAAAGTGGTAGCTGTGAACTTTAGAATTTAAATAGAGAATGAGAGGTTGTTTCTCCAGTAAGGACCACTGAAAAGTGATAAATATTTCTAAATATGCCATATTTCTGAAAACTCTTCGGTGTCTTCTGAGAAATGGCTTATCAGTAGCTAATTCTCCACAGTTTCTTAAGCATGCCAACATGTCTTTGGCAGTTAGATCTCCTATTTTTTATAATCCTTTCTTCTTTCCTGGACTGTCATTTATTCTGATATAATCTGGTTTGGGACATGGACACAAATCTGGGTAGTGATTTAAGAAGTCGCTGTCCCTCAGTCAGGTACCCAGAGTGTCCTGCAGCTGTTGTCACCTCGCAGCTGCCAGCAAGCACCTCCAGCTGGAGGATAATGTTCATTACCAAAAAAAGATTCTTCACAGATTCCCACTGGAATGTGTCTTTATTTCCACCACCATTTCTAACTTCCCAGGGTGCAGCCTGTGCTGTCACTGCTTTTAGCCCCTTTCCCACTTTCCCCAGTGACAGAAAAGCAGCTATTCCTTTGATGAGAAGCAAAAAAAGGTATTTCCATTCTCCTTGAATTTTCTGGTCAAGTTCTTTTCCAATCCTATTAAATTCCTTGTTTGCCACACCAGGAACAAAGATGCTCTTATTTTAATGCAATGCGAGGTTAGTTTTGCCCAAAAGCTAGAAAGATCCAAGTGCCCCAGAAACTCCAGGAGCTTCAGGTGTTACACGCTGACCTTATTCCTTGCCTTGGGGGTTCTGTTTGATGATATTTTCTTTTCCTGAGGAGGTCAGCAAACTCTTTTCTTCTAATGGCATTCCTGATGCTGCAGACCCAGAGGTGGGGTAGAGCCAAGGTGATGCTCATGCCCTGGCCACATGGACACCTGTTTACATATCTCATTGAAATAAGGAACTGTTTCCTGCATGTTTTAACACTGGACCTGGCAGATGTCACCATCCAGTGGTTGGGGATGACCCTGCTCTTGTCAGAGCAGTGGCTCTCTGCTGATGTTTTGGATCACCTGTGTGGGGAGTTTTGTAACAGTAGACTTGATCACTTACGTTCCTGAACCCAGTCTCCTTCAAGAGAGTGTTCTTGTAAAACACAGATGCCAGCTGAGCCATCTGATGGGCAGAGAACCATGGCATTAGCAGTATGTTTAGTTTAAATATAGGGGAGGTTTCGCTTTGCCTTACTGAGTACAGAAAGGGCTTCTTTCCAGAGTTTGAGTTGTTTTTTTTTTTTTTTTAATATTTAATCTCTAATTTAGATCAGTCATTAGTAAGAATGTTCTGCTGGTAAAAATACCTCTGGATAATCTAAAAATACATTTGAAAATGCTTCTAAATACGCCAGCACTAATCATTGCTAAGTTGTGGCAGCCAGTGTAGCATTACTGGAAAACCAGTTGTTTTTCACTCTGTTAATATTCATTCAAACTGGGTGTAGCAGTGATTGCTTCCCAGACTTCTAAGCAGCAGAGTTTATATCCAGAGATTCCAGCATTCTGGCAGCGTTACTGATTCACACAAGAGCTGGATGGGTTCAAGCAGGGACGTGGTGTGCTGCCTCCCTTCAGTCTCTCACAGTGCTGGTATCACCTGGGCTACTTGGCTGCTCCATTAAAGCGCCAGCTCAAAAATTGTTCCTAACAGGTGTCTTGCAAGATCCTGTGATGTTTTCAGACTTTTTGTTTCTTGGCAAAACGGAGTTGTTACCCATTAGGTCAGGGAGAAGCGAAGGCAGGCTTAGGCTTTACAATGGAGACTGCCTGTGAAGCCAGGTAACCCTACACTTCTGTCCTGAGGCAACGCACGTTCTCGTAGTTCTGAGCCCTCTTAAAACCTGCGTAAGCAAGCATCTGTCCTTCAAAAATACTCTGTGAAACACAATATTCAGCTGCTGAGCCTTTTATCTCTTCACAGCAGATAGGCAGAAGAGAGTAAAAATAGTGCTTGGCAGCTCGGTTGTGTTTGGGGACACAGAGTAAGTCTTTCTTAGTGTTCTCCCCTCAACAAAATGGTCCTTGCTCTGTGGGTGTGTTTTTTGCTTGCTGCTACGTGGTTTAGTTTTAACCTGCTGCACAGCATCTGGGCTTCAAGATAAAATAGTTCTTTATTGTTTGTCTTTGTTCTTAATGTGCAAAAGCTTGAGCTGCTTACTGAATCACCATTTCATAACATTTGCCTTTGGCCAAAGACTTTTCTTCAAACTCTGTTTCATCTGAGCTAACAGTTGCTAATTTCTGGTTACCAAGACTGACTTTACTGGAGCATAGAGAACTCCACAGTGCAAGGAAGATGTAGGTAGAATTATTTCAAAGGCTGCAGAGATAGCTGAGTTCATGTTGATACCATAGTTTGTAAATAAAGTTGTTCATCTCCTTATATTGAAGTTTTCTCTGTGTGCCACAAAGCTCCATGATGTAATTCACTCATTAGAGCAATACTTTGCCTCCTGACTCCCCCACTTACAGCTTATTTTTCCATGCATCACACTGAAAGGAGGAAGGACAAATGACTTGGCAACAAAGCAGGCAGAGATGTTGAAAACTGTAACAGCAACAAAGGCGTTCTTCAGAAGTGCCTTGTTTTCTTATTGACATTCCCATATCTGTCCAGAGACTGCCCAGATGATTGTGGTGTTGCTTCCAATTTCTGGCAGTATAATCAATAAAGACTGTGTTGAAAATGAAATGAAAATCCACTAATGAAAATAGAAGCATGGTGTAGATGAGAGGCTAAGTGGGAGCTCACCTGGAAAGGGAAACCTACAGTAAGGGCCTTGCATTTCAGAGTGTGAGTTTTTCAGGTTAGCCTGATACACAAACCTCTTCTGCATTGGCCTCCCAGTACAACACTGTGGATATTTAAGTTCTTGTGTGTGTCAAAAGACACTGAGGGTCTGCTGAGGAGGTTTCACAGCTACTGTAAGACTGGAATCCTACTTTGAAAAAAAATCCAGTGAGGTATGGTGGGTTATTTGGTGGTTTCAGGATGTGTGTAACACAGTGAGTTCTGCCCTGGGTATGTTTTACTAAGCAGACCTAATATTCATTGTAGAAGTACCAAAACACTGGCAATTCTTCCATTGGTGTTCTTAAAACAGAGCAGCAATATTTGAGTACAGGGTCAGTTTTCAGTGAAAAACCTGTCTTGGAAACTTCCTGCCAGCATCCTTTGAAAAGCACAGAGGGCTTGTTTTCTGGGATGTGGAAGAGCTCTTGGTGCTTAGTGATGTCATTATGTGGCTCCTGCCTGCTGAATTGTTTTTTTAAAGCTGTGGATGAACTTTCTTTTTTTTTATTTCTCTCCTTCCTCTTTGGTTTGTATTTTTTGGGGGGGTAGTAATATAGTGTGGGGGTGTTCCGTTAAAAAAAACCAAACCAGCAACGTAGTAGCTTTTATCAAAAGTTGGAGTACAGCACTTGATGGAGACTGATGCCGGTGTCTTTTGTGTGCTTTTGAATGGGACCCTGGAGTTTTATACCTTTGTATCTTTAATGCCTCTGTGGTCTGTGAGTTGGAGAGAGTGCAAATCATGCAGTTAGATTTACACAAAAGTTTTGTTCTCTGTGTTTTGTGGTGGGCTGGGGCAGAAGAAGAGTTTTGTTCTCCACATGCCGAATACATTTGCTAGGTTTAATTTGTGTTTTTTTCTTTGATAGGATTTTTCCAGTGAAAGATGTACCTGCAGAGCCTGAAGCTCTCACAAACTGGCTGTATCAACGATTCATTGAAAAGGAGGACCTCTTGACACATTTCTATGAAACAGGTAGGATGATACCTAGCAAGGAAACTGTGCTCTGCTAATGACTTCTCTTACAGGGATTTCAGAACGGTTTAAGGATGTGTAAACATCCTTCACATGAATACAGGAGGTACAATTATTATTATTACTGCTTTTTGTGTGGCAGAAAGTATGAGTAAAGAATTATCCAGGAAAGGTAAGTTACCTAGGCAACGTTAGGGTAGTGTTTGGAAGCTGTCAAAACAATAACACACAGTTCAGCTGTGAAAGCTGCTGCCATGGGATTTCATGGAGTGGGATAACTTAGCAATATGCAGAGATCCATGGTTGGAAGTGCGACTGGAAGGATCCGTGACAATTACGTGGCATACAGTCTTGGGAGCTGTGATCTGTGCTGTCAGTGCTGGCCTCCTTGCTGCCAGGATCACTCCTGTCATCAGACACTTGCCATGTTCATGGAGCAGAGGAATTTGAATAAACTCGGGGCATCGATAACGTTACTGAAGGGACACTGGCACACATGTGGTTTAAAATCTCAGGTAAATACTTGGAAACTGTAGCTAGAGGAGTTTGCTCAGGGCTCTTTTTTCCATACAGTTGATACTGAAGTATGTCACTTGCCCTTCAGTGGGAGGGAGAGGGGGAATGGCATTTGGAAATGTGTGTTCAGGGTGCAGAATATTGGAGTACATCATAATAATACAGAAAAACAAAGTCCAGAGAGGAAAAATTTGGGTTTTATTTTGATATACAGTCAAGGAAGTTTATAAAATGTGGACTGAGTAGGAAAACTCCAGATGAAATAGTGCAACTTACCTCTAAAGAAAAATATTCTCTTCATTAGCAAATCACGGTTGTTGATGGGGAGAGTGTTCAGTGTCTCAAATCAGCTGAGTTTAGTATTCCTGGGTGACTGTGTTAAAGATGCTTCTTTTGTGAAATGATTTATTGCAAAGGCTGCTTTAATTTAGTTTTGAGTGCTTAATTTATCAGTCCAAGTGCTTAAAGAGATTAATAGAATTCTTTAACAACTCGGAGTTGTATTTTGTTTTATGAAATACTGCTGTCACTCAGCCATCATTGATGGCAAAGTCAGACCCTGCTACATAAATCACATCCAAATGCATGTAATGGACTTTATTAGACAAATAACTTTGTGAATATCTTTAAAAATACAAGTGTAGCAAATCAATTGTAAAGAAATCTTGGGTTTGTGACATTATTTTATGCTATTGAAATAAGACATACCCAGAAAATCTAACTAGTCCAGAATTTCTGAAAGTATAATTAATATAATCAGATTTATTCATTAAAATGCACTTCCAAAATAGGGTAATTGGTATTAATTTGCCAGTGCAATCAGTATGAATTAATAAAGACATGTTTTAAATGTAAATGCTGTGACATAGGACTTTATTAAGCATAAATTAGCATAATTTAAAGTTACTGCCATCTATACTTTTTGAGAACTTGCTTGCATTGCTTTAGTTGGCCTACTGAAAAAGTGCTGCTACGGTTTTTGGAAACCCCTTGGAAAGGTCCCGAGGTTGAATGTGAGGGGAATCCCTGAGGCTGCTGAAGAGCCAGCTTTGTACTGACCTAGTACATGGTCACAAGTGGGTGTGGTTTTAAGACTTAGGGCTGTTTTTATTATTATTATTAATCATTATTATTACTATCATTATCATCATTATATTATTTTACAATACACACTGCTGAGGAACTTCTCTTAATAAAGCTTACTTCATAAAGCTGAAGTAACATTTAATGCTCCATGAAACTTCAAAAGTTTGCATTGACAGTATCATTGGTAAGAATACATTCTCTTGGCATATTTTTATTCAGGAAGAGAAAGAAACAGAGCCTAAAACACCTTTCCCCACTTTTCTATATTCTTAAGTGTTAAGAACTTAAATCACCTGGGGAAAACCTGCAATATTAGACCTCTGGAAATCAAACCAAAAAAAAAGTATGTATAAAATTTGACATGAAACTATCTCATAACTTTTTACAGGTACAATTTAACACATTTCATTTATAAAATTAAAACCATTTGGAGTTAATAGTAGGTAGCAGACTCCTGGTTTTAGGCATCTAATGGAAAATTTGTTCTTGATTTCCCTGAACTCTTCAGCAGGATGGCCTTGAAGCCCACAGTAACACAAGTGAGATTACATTTAGCAGGAACTAATTAAGGAAAAAACCCCAACCGTAAACGAGGAGCAGTTGGAAATGAATGTGTACTGAAGTCATCATACTCCTCATTCCCTGTGCTCAGAAGTGGTGTGAGGTGATGATAAAGTAAGGAATGGCATCCTCAGTGCTATGGAAACACTTTGTTGTACCAGATCTGAAACCTCTCTGGAAATTCTGTGTACAAGTCCATCATCCCTGTCAAGAAATACAAACTGAACTGGGAAGAGGAACAGATAACAGGAGCTAAGATTAAGGGGAAGGTGGAGTCGTTTCTGTGAAAGACAGCTAAAAGTACTTGGCTTGTCTCAGCTGGGAAAGGGAAGGGTCAAAGATGGCTTGGGAGAGGGGGACGAGACAGCTCTCTGTACCTACCAGGGAAGAAGGAAGGGTATTTAGACCAGAGGTCAGTGTTGGTACAGAAAAACAAATGGGCCATGGAAGAACAAATCCAGTGTAGAGTGGACAGATGTGTGTTAACTGTGAGTTACTGGGGAATAAAGATGAGGCAAATCTGCCCAAGTGTGAAATACCTGTCAGGGAGAGGTGGATGGGGCTCATCAAGGGGGTTTTTAGGCTTTTTCTTTGTTTGCTTTGGTTTTCCTTTTTTTTTTTTTTT
>VYXC01004914.1:161985-225696 GCA_013397175.1 Platysteira castanea
ATTCATGCAGGAAGAAAAGCTTTGTCTTAAATGCTTGATTGCAGTTCCTCCAGTGATTGCAAATGTGAAGCACAGAGATAAGCTGCTGATGGTATCTAATTGCCCGAATTGTGTGGTTCCTAAGATTATAAATTGACACTGCTGCATCTTTACTCTTTGAATCATTAATTTCATGGTCTTCTGAGAGAAGTTGAGACTCCATAATGCTGCAGCAAGTACATCATCTTCTCTGGTATATTCAGAGTTTTATATCCCCTGTTCAGTATTGATAACAACAAAAGTGCTTCGTGTCATCACACTTTGTGCATCTCAGTAAAATGTAACACAAATGATTTAATATGCTGATGTAAATATATGCAAATAGTTTGCTTATGATCATAAAGCTCTGATGTATTCAGGCGCATTTAATTTAGTGTTGCAAGTCAGAAAAAGTCAAAGTGTGGAATAACCAAATTTTATTGTCAGCTGAATTTCTTCCAGTCTTTCCCATTTAAGCAAGGATTTCAATAAAGAATTTCTGGAAAACTCCACGGCAAATGACAATGTTTCCTCAGTCAGTGACTAAGGAAACTCAGTCAATGACGTATCTACATTTTCAAGTGTGGAAACTGTTCTTTAAAAAAAGTGTGTATGTGTGTGTATCTACATTTTCAAGAGGAACCTCAGGAATGTATGTGTGTTGCTTCTTCACAATATACAATATCAACACCAAAGAGCTGTAAAGTTTAATATGCAATCCATTCAATTTGATCATGGGATACTAACAAAATTTCAAAAATAACACACAGCTTAGTTGACAGTTGGATCTCTGCAAAAGTTGAGTACAGTGATAGCAGCTTCTAAGGAATGCTTTCAGGCTTATGCTTAAAGCTTATAAGGAAATTAAAATTGTTCTTAGTAATTAAGACACGGGGTTGTGTTTTGGTTTGGGGTATTTTATTTTCTTGAAGGTGTCTGGTAATGCTGGAGAATCTTTCATAAGTTTGACAGCATAATAGAGCAGTGCCCAGTTAATTGGGTGTGGGCACCATTGCTGCAACAAGCAGTGGTGGCACAGAACTGTGCAGTAAGGCTGCCATTCCCGTGCAAAGCATTAAATGTGTTTTCTTTTCTCTTGTAGGAGCTTTTCCGCCACCCCGGGGTCAGATAAAGGCGATTTCTCGGGAGATGACCCTCAGTAACCTGTGGCTGGTTGCCATACAATCATTTGCATTTTTGTCAGGAGGGATGTGGTACTGCCTCTTTCAGTATTTGTACCACTGCCTATTTTAAAAGTGGGATGGGACCTGAGGACACAATGGGAATCCAGGCTCTTGCAAATGAGTATCATGTTGTATGTGCAAATGTGAATATTCAAGAGTAAAGGAAAATACTGGATGGACTTTTACCTCTCTTTGGGGGAATTTTAAACACCACTAAAAGCGAAGATCAGTAACATAGTGACCTGATGATGTATTATTTTAAGAATTGTCTGTATTTTTAAAAATGTATACTCTCACCCACACTTAAGCAAATTCAGCATTTGGACAAAAGGTGCAATCGTACAACCACCGTAGAAGAATGTCTGTGACAAGAAAGCTTTGTCACCACAAGTATTTCTTGGCATTGTAGTTAGAGCTCAGAAAATGCAGCAACTTGTCTCTTCAGTAGTGTGTACAGCATTGGTGTGGTAGAGATTCCTCATTTGCACAACGTGTACTTTATTGCAGCTCATTGTGCTGGAGTCAGAGATCCTCGACAGAGCTGGTGGAGGTGTCTTTGTGGCTACGCAGTCAGCAGTTGTTGTACCAGACACATCGATCTAAACCCAACACCCAAATAAGATCCTGTGTCAGGTCTGTCCTGTGAGGAACTGGTCCTCAAAAAGCATTGCAGCATCACAGTGTGATTAAAAGCTGTCCATGTGGGATGAATCAGCCCATCCCTGCTGTGGTCTTGCCATCAGCTCTCTGAGTTCTGTGTGCTACCAGTGTCTCATCTTGTAGGGAAACTTGGAAAATACAAAGTCACTTGGTTAAATTCCCTTTTTGTTCAGAATGCAGCTCAACCCTCATCATCAGTTTTGAAAATGCACTTTTAAAGGTGAAAAGACAGTGAAGGAAAGACATAAAACTTAGGGAACAGAGGGAAGCTTTCTTTGTCACACATTGGAAGGCAGGGCAATTCTAGCTGTTTCTGAAGGTCTGCTGGTGCTGCTGGTGATTTTTAGCCACCTTTGTATTTTGTATACTGCAGTCCAACCAAGGTGACCTTGGAGTGGTTTATAGAGGCCTTTTACTCCCCGCTAGTTGCAACAGTGCTAAATATACTTGTGGGAGAGTTTAAATAATTCAATGCCAACCATCTTAATGTTTTGCTAAGGAGTAATAGAAGAAAAACTAGTTTCGTAAAAAGGAAAAATAGGTATAATTGCTATCATAAATCTGTAGGAAGATACTACTGAAAAAATAAGTATGGTAAATATTCTGAATAACTACATGGAGGGCAGTATTAATCAGCTCACCACTAGAATCTTACTGCTAGAATGTTACTGGAAGAAGGATGGGTTGAACTGAAGGGCAGTTGGGAACAGAAGACACTTTCAGATGTGTAGTGCAGGATCCTTTTGAAAGGGTGTCTGTGATGTACAGCCTTACTTCTGGCAGGTCTGGTTGGCATTGTGTTTATGTGATTATGCACAGATTTGCGAGAACTGTTCCTAAAATAAAACTAATCTCTCTAAATACAGACAGGGTAGCCAGAACTTCAGATGTTGGCATACTGCCTTTTACAGAGTAATTTTGTTGAGAACAAAGTAAGCCCTCAGTAGTTTTGGCTCTGAGCTAGCAATATTGATTCCCCTTCTGTCTCTCTCTGCTGCTACATGAATCACAGGAGGTGGTGTGCAGAATACAAAACCTCGCCAGTGTTCCCTCTCAGGGGGTGGGGGAGCAAAGAGCATACCAAAACACGAGGCAGTGCCAATTTCCATGGCTTTGTGGAAAAATACCTTGTCAGATATGCCATCCCTGCCCCCCACATGCAGCAGTGGTTGCTCAGTGGGGATGGATGCGAAATGGCACACCACAGTAAGGTCCCCTGAAGTGTGTGTTCCCTCCCTGACTCCACGGAACCACTGCAGGCTGGAGGCAAAGGACAGTGGTTGCCAATAGCTTTGTGTTTTAGGCAAGATGCTGTTCATAAATACCATCTCTGCACCTGAATTCTGGTGTAACCATTAAGAAGAGGTGGGTATGCCCTGATAGGGAGGGAGTCTGGGGAGTATTTGTTGTTTCACGTTGCTCTTGCTAAAGTTCAGCTGATGGAATGAATGTATTTAATCTGCCATTGTACGGGGGATGTTGGGGCAGCCAGCACTGTTATGTGTAAGTGGTTATTTCTGCTGCCCATGGGACTGACTCTTACAACTGCAAAAGGCAGGTGGCAAGCTACTCACTGCTGTCCTCCCCCATGTAGTTTGATCAGAACCACAGAGATGCCCAGAGTACAGCTCATTTTATTTTGAGCTAGGACAGACTGGAGTGATGCAGAAAGGGAAGTTTATATAAGCAGATTGCACAGCAGTTACTCACATCAGGAGTTTGTGCTTTATAGACCCTGTGACCTCCATGTAAGAGCATCTTGTTTTTTCAAATGCAGTATTTTTATTTTCTTTTCCCAGTGGGTTGCGGTCAATAGCAAGTGTTCACGTGCTGCCTCAAGAAATTAGCACTGCGCAGTAATGTTTCAGACAAGCTTTTGATTGATCTGGTCCTGTTCATTTTCACTTTGTTCCTCTGTAGTTCTTACTCTTGCGAGATGTTTGTTTCCAAGCACTGGTTGTTGTTTCAGTAGGGTGAGGAAATTGTGTTAGGTCCCAGGCTTCTCTCCTGCCTGCGCTGGAAAATGTGACGAGTGGCTCCGTACGGCCGAGTTGCTGTGGGTGACACCAGAATGAAACCGTTGGAAAGCAACTCCGAAGGACCCTCCCAGCGTCATCCTGGGTGTTGCTTCATGAAGGAGAATGAATGAGATAAAAGAAGTTTTGCTGTGAAGGGAAAAATGTGAAGTGGATACAATATGTAGGAAATTCTGTGCTAAAAATACCATGCTGGTCCAGTCTGGAGCTTAGCAGGCGAGTCTGTAAAACATGAATTCCTGTCAGTTGCAGTTCGGTTCTACCTTCTGGCAGTTGGCTGCAGTTCTGGGTATAGTGGGCATTTTGCTGGGCTATCCATGGGTTGCCTCCTCTGGAGAGTTCAAAATATATTTTGATAATGATTCGAATGAACCATACAGTTGATCACAAATTAATAGAACATTGAATTTACATTAGGTGAAATATAATGGAAAAGTGTGTAAAATGATCAAAAATTAAAAATACACTGAAAAAGTTCTAACTAAAAGCTGTTGCACACAGAAGTGAGAACAGAGCAATTTGAGTGCATTACAAATAATAAGAATAAAGATGGTTCTCTGCCAGGGTTGCTCACAAAACATCTCCACATTTCTCTGTTCAGTTGTTCATAAAGAAGTTGTTACAGTTGAAGTTTTGTCAGTCCTCATGGTTTAGCTTTGCTGCTCTGTGAATCCCTTGATGTGAACAGCACCTGCTCATCCACGCCGAGCAGTTTCTTCAGTGCCCTGGGGTTGAGTGTGCCTTCATTTTGGTCTCACTTGGGTTCCACGTGTGGTTCTGTTGAGTCTTGCAACCATGGTGTCTCTTCTTCTTCTTTTGGTTTTTTTTTCTTTTTTTTTTTTTTTTTAAGTTGCTCTCACCAGATGTTGAAAAGTGAATTTTCAGTTTACCTTGCTTTCCTGGAAAATTAAAAGCTTCCCTCTCCCTCCTACCCCTCCTTCCCCAGCGTCACAAATAAGGTGCATCTTCTTGCAGTAAAAATAAAGCGATCACTGTGGTACTGTTCATTGTTCACTTGGTTTGCAGATGATGAAAGTTTTTTTTGTGTGACACTGCCATAAAGTGCTGTTAACTTTCCTCACGTGTTTGTACAAGATAGTAACAGATACCGATCACTGTGTGTGACAGGATTCAACTGCTCCGCTTTGCCTTGACATAAATTTTGGGACCAAAGGTACTTAAAACTGGGATTTCCAAATCACGAGCCCAGGGTTGGATGCATTCTCTTGACAGCTGGAGATTTTGTGGTGATCTGATACAATCACACAAAATAATTATACATCTGCGGTTCTGTATTTTTTGGAAATAATGGCGCCATATAAAATAAAGGGTTATTTTGCAAAATTGCATATTTGATAGTTTTTACACTTCTTTTAAAAAATACAAAACAACAATGGGAAGAGCAAAATAGAAATCATACTCTGGTCTAAAATGTCCGCATACATTAGAAATGCTTCTGAGCAGCTCTACTTTTTCTGTAAGAACTGTAGACTGCTTGGCTGTGGTAGAAGAAGTCGTTGAAAGGACTCTATGCATTTTAAAGTTAGACCTTTTATTTTATCATGAGATAATGAAGTAATTATTCACTGAACAACTGTCCTATTAAAATGAGTTAGTTCCTTAAAATTACTCCACCATGATGTTCATATTGTATGATGAACAGGGTTTTTTTTATACCAGTTACGTTCACCTCCAATTTTCTGCTTCCCATGTCTGTTACCTGCATTTTTGTTTTGTGTGATAAAATGGATGCGGAAGCCTGGAATGACTGTCAGTGGTTTTGCCAAGAGCTGGTCATATTTGGTATTATTTTGCTGAATTTATTTCATTGGGGGTTTTTTAATAAAATCTTTCCAGCAGCCAAGATGTCTTTCAGAAATGTAGACAGACACCAGAAGCAGCATTTCTCTTTCTTTTCCCTAGGCTGTTTTTTTTCCCTTTTTCTGTGGCAAAAATAGAGTTGATTTTTTTTCAAGACTGTTTCATATGCTTCTGATCCTTAATAGATGAGATTTTCTTTGATGGTTGTATTTATTGTGCTTATAACTAATGGATACACAACCTTTACTGTGCTTACCATAAACAACAAATAGTAAAATAACGCTTTGGTTCACTGTACAGCTGCAGTGTTAATTTGTGATAGATTGGTTGTTAGGAAGGACACAGAGACAAATGTTTCAGTGCCAGAAGTGGTAAGGGGAGGAGTGGAGCAGTAGGGGAGAGAGGGGACAGCAGCTTCTGCAGCCTTTGCTCACTCCAGCACCCGCTGGAAGCTGTGCCGGTGCCCGGGCTGCAGAGTTTCTCTGCAAGTCACTGTAGTAGTGAGTCTCCTTAAAGCTTCTGAGAGCTGAGGGCGTGCCAAGAGCAGAACCTGAGCCCCTCTGACCCTGGTTTGTCTCCTGGAAGGACATGACTCCAGTCTTGTTGGGAGCAAGGCTGTCGTCATTGTGAGATCTGTACAGTTTTAAAGAGGGATCTGTTTTTAAGCAACTCCAGCTGGGCAGAGCAACACCAGGTGGGACAGCCCTGCTCATTCTGTGGCCGTGGCCCCTCTTGCGGGTGATGGCTCTTGGCTCCTGTCACCTCTTGTGTTCACTGCTGGGGCCCAGTTCTGCAATGTCTAACGAAGGGAAAAGGAACTCCTTGGAGCATCATGAGACATCTCGCACAATTTCCAAAACAGCACCATGGTTGTAGTGACGTCTACCTCTTTGTTTCCCTTCTGGGTTTTGTCTTGTTTTTCTGTGTGGTGTTTTCTGTGAGGGGTGGGGGGAATTGGGGAGCGGGAGGGAAAACTTGAAATCTGAATTTTAAGACACTGGTGGGGGATCCAGTGCTTACCAGCTGTGTTGTCATATTGAAAAAGCCATTGTTTTTAATTCTTGCCTAGTATGAAATGTTTGTTTTTAAAAAATCCTTCCTGCTGGAAAGAAAAATGTATTTTTAAAAAGAAAAAAACATCCCTCTTGGCTATGAGAATGTCAGCTGTATGAGTTGTGACCATATCATGACATGCTGATCAGATAAATAAATTTTTATCTCTCAGGACTCTATTGTATTTTTGCTGTTCTGGTAGCAGTCAGCTTTTCTGAAAGGATGCTTTTCATTTTTAAATATCACTAATTTCAGCAGAAACAGCAAATAAAAAACACCTATGAATGGCATGTGTGCTTACTCTGGTTTACAAAAAATGATTTTTGTCTTGATTTAACAAAAAAAATCTGTTCTGTGAAAGATAGTGAAAAGCTGCAGGTAAAAAAACAGGCACCTTTTTGCCTGTTGCGTGTAATGGGCTGCAGTTACTTTCATCTCAAAGGCAAAGAAAAGGAATCTTCTTGTGGGAGAGAAAAATAATGTTTTCTTGTCAATACCTTTCTATAGCTAGAACCTGTTACTACTTCCCATATATTCTTGGGCTCTCTGTGGAATAAGGAAGATGTCTCTTTGGGTCAGTTGTCCTTTCTAATGTTAGTCTGGTTTTGTACCAGGTTTGACTGAGACTTCTCCCTGGGCTTGGAGAAGTGGTGCATCAGGAGTTTGAGAGCAGCTACTGCTGGGATCTGGCGCAGCTGAATAAAGGCTGCCAATATTTTTCCTTAAAAATAAATCATTGGGTTTGTTGTAAATGACATTATTCTATAAGTATTAAAGGCTGATAAGAACAGATAAATAGTGGATTTATGTGGATTAAAGGTGGCAAAGAGCTCACTGGATGGTTATGTGCAGATTTTTAAGTTTACTTTGGGAAACTGGAAGTTCCAAAGAAGTGGATATTGTGAAAGGGATCAACAAGATCAAACTCTGGGTCTATACAAAGAATAAATAATAAACTAACCTCAGTAGGGCTCTTCTGTGTGGCTTTGGGAAAAAGCAACACTAGTCTTGCTCAGCGAAACTACAGGACTAAATCAGATGGCAAATGTGGCTGATTATTGTATAACAGAATATAGCTGGTTTTTTACTATCTCACTTAAGAACCTGAAGGAGAAAAACTAAAAGGTCAGTTTATACTGAATTACTTTTGAAGAAGAAAATTTTCATTTGCAGATGGCTAGTATAATTCTGCAAATCTGTTCAACTGTGTACAATATTTTCATAAATTATATGAAATAAACCACATTTTTTTATTACCAATTTGTTATTAATGAGGACAAGTTGCTGAGTGCCCCAAATCACTTAGTGCAGTGTATGTTTGATACTGAACAAAAGAAAGGTCATCTATCCACAAGGAATAGATGTCTCCCAGGAAGAGAAATTATCCCAGAACACAAGAGTTGAGAGATTCTGGCAACTGAGGGCTGCATTGGCATTTCCACTGTAAATAAATACATAGCAATAAATAAAATGGCCGATCTGACCCTTTGAGCAGATAGACCAAGTAGGAGCAGGGGTAGTAGGATTTCCCTCTGCAATATTAGTGAGACCATATATTTAATATTGACTCAAAATGGCAAGGCAGGATGGAAGGGAAGTTTCTAATGCAGTGTTTCCCTCCCTGCAATCTCCTTGTCTCCAGGTAGGCCTGGCTGGCTTTGAGCTGAACTAAATGCTGCCCAGTTCTTTAGTGAGGGTTTCTCCACCTCTGGGGGGTGGCTGGCTGCTTCTTCCAGCTTTTCCCTTTGGTGGAGCTGCACACTCCCAGCTCAGAGCCACGATTCTCCCAACTCATTGGCTTCCTACACCTTGCACCACCTTTTGTTCCCTTTGCCTCATAATCTTAGTTGGTTTTCATCCACTCAGAAGCAGCAGATGCCATCACACAAGGTTGTAGAATGGGTTCAGATGCACTGGCATTAAACACTCCTGCTGATTAACCTCTGTCTCACCTCCCATCCCTTTGGAGGGATTGGTACAGCAGCACTGTGGAATGCCCAGCCTGCCAGTGCTTTCCCCCAAGATAAAGCTGTTGGGTTTTCTACTCCCTCTGTGCTTTTAGCAACAGTGAAGATGCTTTTGATACTGTTCTTGTTGTGTTCCCTTTTCTCTGTATTTCTCTTAGGCAGACACACTGGGTCTTCCTCATCAGCATGGATTTGAAGGGGAGAAACCCAGAGCTGTTAGATAGGGGCTGTCCTGCACCTCTGCCTTGAAGTGCGCAAGATGTCAGGCATCCTGAAGGAGAAAACTCCCTTCATGGGATGAGATGGCAATTTTCCTGCACTGAAAATGCCAAACTTAGAATCTGTCAGAGTAGAACTGATGGTTTCGTTTGCTTTTTGGGTTTGGGTTTGGTTGTTGGGGGTTTTTTGCCACTACTCCACTACTCTGACTAAATAACTCCCTTGCAGCTGGCAAAACCAGTGGAACATTTTATGTGCAATGCTCTGCTCTGTTTACACCATGGCCGAATGATTTACAGGACCTCGCCTGACAAGCAATTTTAAGAGCCTTCAGACCTGAACCTTGTATCCTATAACTAGGGTGGAGTTGCTTTTCCAAGAAGTTCCTAAGCCAAAATTGATGACAAAAATAGGTGTAAATAATAAACTAAGCTCTGTTAATTGCCCACAGACCTGCAGTAATATTTGCTGAAGCAGTTCTAGATAACTAGTGCTGGATTAATTTCTGTCAAATAAATTTTCTCCCACTTCTGTTTATTCCAATATTAAGTGCTGATTCCACTGTCACTTAAGGTGGTAGCTGATGGGTTTTCTCACTCCAGCCATTCCCCTAGGGAAGTACTCAGAAGGTGCAGTTTGATGTTCCATGTTTGCACCACAGCTGTTCCCTGAAGTTCAGAACAGGCAGCTAAGGATTTGCTAAGCTAGGCAGAAGCACCTGTAGGTGTGAATAGTCACCAAATGTTGCCTCTAACACCTCTGAGGCCCTTACCCAAATCTCTTTTGTGCTGAGAGGATCTAGGTCAAGATTGATTTTTAACATTAATCATTGAGTAAACCTTAGACACACAAAGTGAAGCTGTACCAACACAGCCCTTCAAAGAACCCAGGCAGAGACAATTAAAGCTACAAAGTTAATCTGGAAAAACTTAGTTAATAGATAGAAGGAAGTGTTGTCTGCTTAGTTTATGCAAGGGTTAAGTAAAATACCACTGTGTTATGTACAAGTACTCAGCAGGTGCTGCCAGTCATGGACTCCAGGCGGGAAAAAAAGGCTGAAGATGCAGCAGTTCCATGCAGAATATAATGAGCTGAGCCCAGGGTGAGGAAGGGAATGAAAGCCCCAGCTTGGGCATGTGTTCAGTTCTCCATCCCTCAAGTCTTGAAATCAGAACTGTTGCTTTAAATGTTTTATTACAGAGCTGAAATAGAAGTAGGTACTGTTTAGCCTAATTACAGAGGGAGGTTGTGACTTACATTATGCAGGTAACAAGACTAAATAATTCATGGGCTTTGGCCCAAAGGTCTGTGAAACTTAGAATTTTATTAGCAGCTAGATGGCAGATTGCTTTTCTATGCTTTTACCTTCTCAATGCAACATTCCTGTTTTCTGCTCCAGGCTTAAACACCCTGATTCTGCAAGAAATAGCAATAAATAAAATTACAATTCTTCAGATAAATAATTTTCATCTTTGGAGTAACTATTAAAGTGTCTTCCTTTCTTACGTGAACACAGATGATTGGGGCTGCACAGAGAATCAGGGCCCAGATATGTCTGAGCCATTATCCTTACACTCAGAACAGTCAGGACAAGTGCCTCAGGGAAAATTGTAAGGATCCCTGGAGTGGACAAGCATCAAATAACCTTGCTATATATAGGAATTTTCTTCCTAACTCTTCCATTAGAGGTTGGCTTATGTCCTGCCCCACTGAAATTTACATCCCTGTTTTGTTTTAGTTTGCCGCCTCGCTGTCAGTGTTTGTTGGTTTTGTTTCCGGGGTTTTTTTTTGTTGACCTGATGATTTTTGAGCATGGCGAGGTTAATGAGTCCTGCAGGCCATGTAGAAGCTCTGTCAGAAGTCCACTTACTTTCAGAAAAAGCTTCATTCTTTATAAATCTTCTGTGTTTGCATTGGTTCTTCCTTCCCTCTTGTGTTATGAGAGATTTTAAAAAAAGCCCAAACCCTGATGTAGGTTTTTTCCTCTACCTTTCCTGCTTTTATATCCTGTCAGTCTACCACGACTGAGTATTTCTCTGAACTATTTGAATTTCTGTTCTCATTGTGGTAGATCCATCATCTGCATAGTTAAGTTCCTTCTGCTTCTTATTACAACATTCAGAGAATTGATTTTCCTATCAGTATAATTTATTTAAATACTTATCCATGCAGCTTGATGGTGAAAGGATTAGATTTATTAATGGATTAGTGATTTCCTGACTCCAGTGACACATATAAATCAAACAATAAATAAGTTAGCAGCTACAGAACAAAAATTTGCTGCCAACAGTTTTTAATTTCCTACACAAAAATACGCACATTTAATTTTATTGCATAGTGAAGAAGGCTAAAAAGATAAAGCTGTTCCCTAAGGTAAGGTGAGAACAGGGAAGTTGCTTCCTTTACATTAATCTTTCTTTTAAAAGCAAAAAAAAAGCCAGTCAAATGAGGTTAAGCTTAATAAGCTTGTGCTGGTATCTCCCTGAAATTTTTGAGATCCTAGGAGCTCTTACAAAAACCAACAAACTGCTAACCTGAACCAGAGCCACCAGTCAAGAGCTCTCTGGGGAACTGCCCTATCTCCTAAAGGATCTATGAAAAGTTGGCCCCTGGTTTTTATTTGTGACCCTTTAATATGTTACATGGAAATAAATATAAAATACTCAGCGAGGCCAAAGGATGAGGATGTGGAGGAACTCTCTACAACCATGCAAAAGGCTCCTGACCTTTATTTTCTGGTTTGCATTTCTCTCTGCAGCACCTCGTTGTGTAAGGAGGTATTACATATGCTGGGTATGGTAATGCAGACAGCACAGCCAACCTGAGTGTATTAAGGGTAGAAATCACAAGGTCAGAAGTGCCAGTTGTACTAATTAGTGCAATCCTGACTAAGAACAGTTACATGACTTTATTTTTAATGAGCACAAGGATTATGGGAATTTAGATAGAACAATAATCTATTTTTATCTGGTATTTTGTAAGCTCAGAAGATGAATCAGGAATAAGCTGCATAGTAAGACAGGCCAGAGCTGCAGCTAAATTATCAAAACTGCAGGAACAAAACATTCCTTACTTAGAGCACTGCATGGAATTCTCCAGGTTAGGGCAGTAACCCTTCCTTGGTATCAAAAAAATGTGTTACAGTGACAAGGTAAAGTACAAGTGTGGCACCCACCTCGGAAATCAGTATGACAAAATTTGTTATTTCTTCTTTTAACACTTCAGTGTTTGCAAGTCAGGAGGGAGAGAAAATACATTTTGCTAATGGTTAATTATACTTATTTCTTCTAATTGCTGCATCATCTGCTTTGAAGGCTAAGAAGGCTAAAACTATTAAAAGGAAAAAAAAGTAACAGCAAAAGGAGCTGTAGAAAACTGCAGCTTTTCAACAGATCAGTCTTTGTGTTATAATCTGACAAGAGGGGGACAAGGTTAGTATTTTAACTTCTCCAGGGATTCTTTGAAGACAGGTGGTTGTTGTAAGGAACAAGATGCCCTGTCTGTAAATTGGTCAGTTAGCTGTCATTACTGCCTGTGGCACTGGGTCAGAGAATGCCCCAAGGCAGCACCACGTAGGAGTTTCACAGGCTGAAAGCAAACCAGAACAAACCAACAGTAAGGCTCCTTTGCCTAAACATGACAACTGAATAGGCAACAACTGAGAATCCATTTCTGGCTGTCTGTAATGAGTCCCGTCGTGCTTGGGTTTTATTGGTTTTTAATTATGATTCATGTAAAAACAATTAAAAATTAATAATTACACAATTTTAAAACATTGTGCCTTTGCAGATGGACTAAATATTGTCAGTCCGAAAGGCTTTATTGAACACCCCTACCTTTCAGAATCAGGATCCAGGATAGTACATAGACTTTCTTCCTGGAAAGAACACGGTATTTCAAATTAAAAAAAAAANAAAAAGGAAAATAAGAAATAGACCCACCCCATATTTCTTTGAAATGGGAGCCTATGTTCTTAGGTCACTGCTGTCCATATATGCCTCAAAGGTGAGGCTGAGTGTCAATTACTCCAGGCCTGTTCCTGTGATGACAACTATTACTTAGGGCTAAATTAAAAACCAAGCACTAAGGTGCATGCAGGAGCCTTGGGGAGGTGTTTCCATAAGGAGTAGTTTACTTACATGCTTATGTAAAATACATGTGCTCTGCATGGAAAAGCTCTGCACTGGGATTTGCTTACTCTCTTTCCTGCCTCATGCACTGGCTGCTGGTACTTAAACATCAAAGGTGGTGTCTCCTTGCCAGGAAGGCATTTGCATTGCTGCAAAGCTGGAGGCAGAAGAAATCAAATCAGTGGGAAAGTCAAAACAACTTTCTATATCTTGGGACATGGAAAAGGGGACACATGGCTTTTAAAGGATCATTAGATCAGAAAAGGATGGGGATAGAAAGCCAGCTTATGTCTCCCACTGAGCTCTCTCTAAATGCAGCCTAGCCTGGAACCTGTAACCCATGCAAGTTAAGTGGGTAGGCACAGCATCTGCACTTTGTCAGCTTAACACCGGCCCTTGAAAGCCTCCAGGACTGGGTTCAGAAAAGGAAAGTGTGACTCTTTCTCCTGTCCTTACAAACCATAGTAAAACTTTGCACACTTTTCACCACTGCTTTTATCCCCACCTGAGCAAAGCCATATATATTTTTAGGAAGACCAGATCTCATGAGGGTACCATCTCCTTAGATGAGTAATCCAACAAACTGGCACTCTCTGGTAGGTCTCTGTATTCCAGCACATTTTCCAGAGAGCTGAAAAGATAATGAAGTGCACCCTGCTATCCTACATGAGCTGGCTGAACCATTTGCAATATAAACATTGCTGTGGACAAAATATTCTCTGGTGATTCATCTTAATTGGGAAAGTAGGGTGAGTGCTGGGATCCCGTAGGAATTAATATTAACAGTTGATAATTTAGACGTTTTTCAATATTACCTTTTCAGATAGGACATAGAACAGGATTTTTCCTGTGTCAGAATGTGGCATTAATGTCAGAAAAACTTAACTTGGGTCTGATCTAAACTGTGCTGATCATAGTCAATTTCCATGGTACTAAAAATCACTGGGTGATTTAACTTTTGGATTGCTATTTCATGCCCAGGATCTTGTTTTAGAAAACAAGTTTAAGAGCACCTGGAGAAACTAAAGTTTAACGTAAAAGATAAAATGAATGTTTCAGCTTGTACAAGGCTTTGGGCTGCTCAGTTTGTTTGTTCTTTGTAGACCAAGGATTTGCCACAAACAATTGCACAGGCCATCTTTTCTTGACCTTGGGCAAAGCCCGTAGTTTCTTTAAGATGATAAATCTCTGCTCAACACATCCCAAATGCAAAATCCTTCCAGAAATTATCTGCCACAGCTAGAGAGAAATGTGCTGTTTCTATCTAATTTCCATTTGAAGGTTGGAGAACATTTCTCAAAGGACATCCTGTAGGCACCACCTGCACCTGGACTGCTCAGTGCCTTTTTGTCTGGTAGAGCAGCCTGACAGTGTTACCTCACCTGCTGTGGTTCTGCAGAGGCTCAGCTACCTCAGTCCTTCAGGACACTGAGTATCTTTCTTCCAACTTGCATCACCAGTGGAAGTTTCCAGTACTGAAATGTTAAGAGTCCTTCATCCCTTCCAAAAGAAGATATATAAATAAGAGGATTATTACATCTGTGCCGAGATTTTTGGACCGGACTTGTTTATTATATAAGATCTGTCAAACCGGTTGCTGTCCTCAGTTTTCTCTGGTGATGCAGGAGGTTACTAATCATGTTGCATTCCCCTGATCCCTGGTAGGTACCAGGTATTTGATAAACTGACTATCAAACAGATTTACTAGGAAGGCCTGGGCTTCTGTGGCATTGGGTTAGTGTTGGTACTACTTGCTGTGCCATGCTGGCCCAAATAGGAATTTCTCAGGCCAAGATCTGTGGGATCATGAGATTCTGCTCAAGCAGTGACTGAGAGATTTTACAGAAAATGTTTCAGCTAAATAGCCAGTGAGATGCTGCTCTCTTATCAGCCTTACTTTCTCCCTGCTCACCTGTTGTCCCAGAGCTGGGTAAGAACTCTGCTGACAACATTCCATCTGGACTTTTACCTGATTAATGGCTCACACTTAAGCCTCGAATGAGGAGAAAGCTCACTTACTTATCTCAGGACTGGACCCTAAAACACAGAAGATAAAGAGGCTGGAAGGTGCATCTATTCAGCTGAATCACAGACCTACAAGAAGGACTTAGGAAGATACTTAGAGATTGAAATTTGCTTTAACATTTAGACAAAAGTGCAAAGAAAAGGCAGTAAGTGCATATGTGGCAAAATTAAAAAGAGGAATGGCATTTACAGTGATGAGTAAGCATGACAAGAGGGATGCAGTACATTTTTGCACTGTACTAGAAAGTCTTTTCTTCCAGCTTTATAAACCATGGATTCTTATGTTTTTATTGGAGGGAGTGAATTACTAAGTAAATGCCTGAGGCTGCAGCTGGGCCAGCTGATTGGCTCACTGGGATGAGATACCCTGTGGAAGAGAACTGCTCAAGCACAATCTCTCAAACCCAGTCATGTCTACATTGCTGGGTACGGATTAAAACACAACCTGCAATCAGTTCCTAGTGCTGCATTCAGTCCATAAACAGCAACCTCTAGAGCTGCCTGCTCACAGCAGTGCCTCTCCTATCTGCAGTACTGGCTCTCCCGGGCTTCCCAAAGGATGGGAGCACTGAGGGTATTAATTCATGGTCGTTTCCTGATTTATTTGTGGCAGATGCAGAGCTTACTCCTACACCTCCCAGTTTCTCTACCAGTGGTGACCACTACATTAAAAAGTGCAGGTAGGTGTTTTGCCTTCAGGTGTTCCACCCAGAGTGTGGCTTATTGGTTTGGACAGGCTCTGATTTCAGTCTGTGTGAACACACCAGACCAAGGACCAAGGCAGCAAAGGGCTGACTAATAACGCTCACTAGATCTCACTGCACTGCTCCGGGAGATTAACAAACAGAGCTAGAGGAAGGGAAGGAAAGTTCAGTGAAAAAAATAGACTTTAGGACAAGGCTCTGGTGATCTCACCACTGAAGATGAAGTTATGAGACAAGTACTCAGTATTCCCCCTGATGGGGGCTGGTTGTACATTCAGCAGCAATTAAATGCCCCACCCTGCCCTCTTTTGAACCGTTCCTTGCTAGGGGACCCAGTATTTTTTATTACAATTTGTGTCTTCCTGCCTTTTATTCTTTTCTGATACAAGCACCTTACTTCTAGTTTGTTCTTTCCAAAAAGCTGAAGAATTACTTGGCTGAGGTAGTTGTTTTGAATGTTAGACATAGGAGGCAGCTTTGTAGAAGCAATTATCATAGAATCATTAAGGCTGGAAAAGACCTTGTGTACTTACATACAAGCTTGCCGTGGTTTAGTTAATTGGCTCAGGCATGTGCAAACACACTTATTTAGCTTTCTCCTAGGTCTCCAAGTGCACCAGTTGTAGTGTTGTAAGCACTGCCATGAACTGGTGCTGCTGTGTAGCTCTGTGTGTAGGCCAATTTCTCCGTCTTCTCTCCTAAATCCATTGCTGCAGGAGTAGCACCCCAAGTTCAGAGTTTTTATAATGGTGAAATAGCCTGTCCTGACAAATTGTATCAAGTTTTGAAAACAGATTAGCATAACCAAGCAGAGATGATCTTGTTCTTACTTTCAGGAAGAATGAGAACAATGCCTTAAGAAACCCAGTCTGCCCGTTCCTGGGATCCATTTCCATGGGGGTGTCTGCTCATCCCTCTGATGCAATGTGTTAACAGGAACATTGATCCCTCTAAGCATATGCCTCTCGTCCTTGTTGACAAATGTACACCAATAGATGCTGTGGGTGATGCGTCATTATGTAATTGTGCTTGTGGTGCAGACATTGAACCTCCCGTGACATTACAGATCCTGTATTAAAGACAGAAGCAGCTTTATCCTAAGTATTATTGCTGATGTGAATCGACCTAAACACAAGCAGATGCTCTGCTACTACATGCAATGTTAGGCAACTGTGACATTAACAATTTTCAATTTAAAAGCTGTGTCTTGTTTAATTTGCTCATAGAGAAAAAACAAATATTTGGGTTCTAAAGATTTTGTAGATTAACATCTGTGGTGTATAGAGTTGGTATTAGATAACTGTAAGATGTACATTAAGAAACATATTTTGACCTTGACTACTCAGACTTTGATTATTCAACCCTTCCAGTTATTATAAAAAGGGTCAGGCCCTCTCGTGTCTACTAATTAAAATTAAAAGCTAAAATGTTCTAAATTTGTCTGAAACCTCAAAACAAATTTAGTATACCAGCAGATAGAAAGAGATTAAAAATGTGGGAAGGGGGGAGGAAGAAGAAAATGAATGTCCCAGTTCATTAGAATGCTAGTGATTTTGACACTGAAATGTTGGAGGCCATTTAAATATTTTAAGCAATCATGAAGCCTTGTGGTCACTCTACTGGACTGGCATTGGAAAAGCATTGGAAGCCATTCCCCTCATGGCCCCCTCCCTGTGCTTTTGTGTTCTGCACTGAACAGCACTGACACAAACCTTATGCCCACCCAAACCAAAGCTTTTTCTGCCATTTTCTGCCAGCACAGTATGCTGAATTAGCTTGTGGTGGGATCAAACAGACACCAGATTCTGTGATTCTGTCTAAAGTGAACTACAGAGGTTAGGTAATAGGTCAGCATTTCCCACTGGATGTGACCAACATGTCTTTCACCTCAGAAAGACAGGACTAACAACCCCACTTCAAGTGAGGTTTAAACTGGGGTCCTGCAGCTTGTGGTACGTCTTCTAAGCTTCCTGTTTTCTTCTGGATGTCCCATGCAACCACAAACTGTGTCCTCGGATCATCTAATCACAGAGATTATTTTCAGTCAAAATTAAAATTGATCTTACTTCGATTATCACTCCAGTACACCAGCACTATTCAAACAATGAATATTAGAGGACATTGCTATTTTTCACAGGCAGTTGAATCACAGACAGCAGCAATCTTCATCTGAATTTTTCATTTAAAAAATGAAACCTTTCATGGAGCTGACTAAGCTGTCTGTGTGAGCCAGCAGAGACAGGATTGATGGATATCACAGGGGCTGTGCAGAAGTCAGTGATCTGAACCACTGAGAAGCACAGAACACATGGTCACACCCTTACTGAAGGTACTGAGTTAAAGCTGTCAGTTTAGAGCTGTGCAGGCCAGCACGTCTTAAACAGAAGAATTCAGAGCCAGCTCTTGTTAATTAGGAGTCACATAATTATGTAGTATGTTTTTCCATTAAAGACATTAGGGAAGGCCTCTTGGGAAAAGAACTGTATTTTACTGGACTGAATAAGAAAGGATACTGTCTCCTCATACAATCTTGGTTGAGTCATATCCAGTAGTTGCAATATAGTTGGTGTCCTGGGTGCTCCTGTTGTTAGCTTAGGTAAAACCACACTCAAATAAAAAGCTGAGCTTACCTATGACCTTGCTAGTGCTAGTGCTGTAAGCACAAATGCATGACACTATAATTCTCCTAACAGAGTAAGATGTATTAAAATAACTATTTGGACTGTCTGCAGTTAGCCAGGCCAAAGAACAGGCTGCTGCTTCTCCTATTACCTACACGTCTTTCATCAGCCTGTAACTTAATGGAATACTGATCTTAAGGCCAAAGAGCTAAATTCAATTGTTAAAAGGACAGCTTTATAATTAGGCTCAATACTTTATATTTTCAAGGCATTAGAAATGTAGTTTTTCAATATATGACATTTTTCCTTATGAAATTTTAGACAAAATTACAGTCTCTATTCACTCCCTCATACTAGCAATTTTCAATAAAATGTGCTATAAGAATTATCCCCGAATCAAGAGGTTTGGTTTACATAATAATGATTATATTAAGATAGAAGATTGTTAAATGCTTATCTAGAACATGAAAAAGGATTTAACCCTATCATGACAACATAGGAAAACTATCTTTAAAATATGAAAATGCCCTAAGCTAATTGTATTGCACTTTATTGCCATAAAATAGAGGTTTGTCTGGGAGTCTTGATACTGCATTTCCATCCCACACATGAGGGGTGGGAGAAACATCCCCAGTTTCCTAAAAAGAGAAGATTTTGTGGTTGATTCATCTGTTGTTACTCTGTCTCACAGATTTCAGGCCTGTTGGCCATCCTCAGTTTCATTTAAATCCTGCAAGTGTGATCCTAAGAGGGTTTCTTACTGAAAAAAGTAATAGCTACACAGAGGGCAGACTCCCCAGCTTAATGACCCCCATGTGAGAAAAAAAATAGGCAGAATATGGGCATTTTATTTAACCTGGTCAGCTGGCCAGTCTGTGATGGATGTGGTGACTGCAGCGTGAGCTCTCCCTACCCAGTGGACGTTGCAGGGAACATGCAGCAGAGCTGCTATTAAGGGAGGAGGAATCAGAGTTCAGGAGACAAAGAACTCAAATCTGTAGGAATCCAGCATTCCCTACCTCTGTCACTCACAGAACAGCTCAAGAGGATTTATCTTCTACACTTCTTTGAAGAATAATTCTTGGCTCATGCAATAAATTACTACAGGATAAATGTATGAGAATATTAATAATGAAAGCATCTTGCTCTTCTATGCTGCAGCTCATCAAAAGATCAAAATCTTGATCATTACCTGTCTCCTGAGAAGTTTGTAGCAGAGCTCATTTCATTCCAGAGAAGCAGAAGTGACACACAGCCCCTGTGCCTGACTTGCCCATGGCTGCACAGGAAACCAACAGGGAGGGTTTCAATAAAATCAAACCATCCCATTTTTATCAGCAGCATGTGGGATAACTGATGCTCCTGTTATCTGTGTTTAAAGCAAAGGATGGACTTATTTGACTGTGGTCCGGTTGAGTCTACTGAAATATTTGCTACCTGGAACTGGCAAACATTTTTTTATTAGATTTGACCGAGCAGGCGGTGTTGTTATTCTCGTAGAAGTTGTATTTACAGAACTGTCCTGGAATCATCTTGTTTCCTGAAGCTTTCCAAGTATCATACTGATAGAACTGATAATAATCATAAAACTGATTGTTATACATGCTATCTTTTTATGATAGTTGCTGTGATACTGGGCTAGTTACTAAAATAAGCCTACACCAGCTATGCAGAGTAAAGTCAGAGATGAGGCTCCTATTGATTTGAATGGAGCCGAGACTTCGTGTTAATACCTTAGTAAAACATTAAGTTCTGATTTTACAAATTCAGCTGCTGAGACATTAGGAGTTAAGGACATTTCTTTCATCAGCTAGACAGAAACCTGTCCTTCCTTGCAATGCCTGTCCTCACACATTCTGGATTTTTTGCCATGTTTGGGTTTCTTCAGTGACCAGCTCCAGCAACTGTCTTTAGCCTGGCTCTCTACAGGAAGGGCACAAACTCATTATGTCCAGCAGGTTGGGATCAAGGAGAGGCCATGTCCGAGTCACTGGCAGTGAGCCTGGAGCAGCTCTGTGCCTTGCTTCCTGGGCTAAGTGCTACAGGCTGGGTGGAATGCAGCTCTCTGCTGAGCAGGGATATCTGGCATGGCAGGAGCCAAGCTCCCACAAGGCAGGTTGAAATCAAATTTCATTTGAGAAAGGGGAAGAGAAGTCCAAGGGAAGTGAAGTGGTTTTGAGTGCTGTATAAAGAGACTGCTGATCAGTTTTCTTCACCCTATGCCCTTCATTATTTCAGGACTTTGCCCTCATTCTCGGGGTTGCAAGACTTAAATTACAATGCATGTATTAATACATCAAATCACTGCAGACAGGGAGAGGATCCACTCTGATATTGCGTAGTGATTGTAGCCAGTAGTGTCTGTTTTTATAATTATATGTGCCTCAGTGCCATTCATTCTGCACTGATACCTGTGTGAGAAAGAAGGGAACTGCACATATTTTAAATTTACCCTGCACTGCTTTTTCTAGTCATGTACACAGAATGCCTCCTTCCACTGCCAATTTCTTTTGGGCATTTTAATTAGAAAGAGAGCCAGAAAGAAAATAATAAGCATTTTTGCCTAAGATATTCTACACTTTTAGCAAGGTGTTGGACAACATGAGCTCAAAAAATTCATTCCAACCAAAATTAGTTTACGATTCTAGGTCCGACTCCTGTTTTGAAGGAATTGCCACTTCCTGTGGACCTGTGCATGTTATGTATTCTGTAGCCCCTTGCTGATGGGGCTGTTTTCCATCTCCAGGCTACAGCTGCTGTATCTGAATAAGTCAAGTTCAAAGTTGCTGCTGTGCCTGGACAGCAGGGTATATGTGTGTGCATTGTATTTGGGGTTGTCTGCTGCTCAGAGATTCCTTGTAACACCAAAACTTGGGGGGGATGTGGGGTATGTGTGAAATGAGGACAGGATGACAATGTTCATAGCAGAAATACCTCACAGTAATAGTTGTCAACTCCATTACTGTCAAATTAATTCTAAATTGCTGCCCATCATACACTGTTTAGCTTGAGGGAAGTGAAATGGTGGCTTTGCCTCCGTGGCAGAAATGAGAGTAGCTCAGCCCTCTGAGGAGCCTTGCAGAGTAGCAAAGGAAATGTCAAATATCATTTGGTCAAAGAGCGTTTTTAAAGTCCTCCAAGGAATAGTCATTGCTCCATACATTTTATCTCCACTAGATACATGAAAGAGAGGGAGCTCTTCATTTAGGAAGTATCAGCTTTCAGACAAAGCTGGGGATGTTTGGATTTGAAGCTACGTTTGGACTGAGACAATGTAATCTGATTTTACAGGCCAAATCTGCACCTCCAAGCAGCTAAACTTCTTACTTGAGAGCAGCAAAGAACAGTAGATGGAACAACAGACTGAAATTCAGCATTAGCAGGCTCAGTTTCTGGATCAACAATTAACTTGGCATGTGACACCAGGGAGGTCCATGGCATTATCAGCACTCCTCCTCTAATCTGGCTCAGTGAGAAACAGTGCAGCAGACCTTCTAGTCCAAACCAACTATCTCAATATTTGAACTCTTAGGCAATATCTCAATGTGTTTACACACTCTAGTAAGTGAGATTGCATGACAATGAGTGTTAAGGATCTGAATAAATGAAATATTATTTATTTAGATGCCTAGTTAGAATTTAAACCCCCCAAAGAAGTGTGTTTCTACATTTGTAGTGCATGTGCTGTGTCTAGAGAAAGGAAAAGATAAGGATAGGCTGAAAACAAGGGAAACTGATCCCTCGGTGGACCTTAATAATTCCCTGGATGCTTTTCTATCGAGTTGCTGTTTCATTTAATTTTTTTTTCCTTCCCTCACACGAAAAGCTCTACAGGAGCTTTTCTTGAATCTCCAAGCTTACCAAATTGAAATTTTGGGAAAACACATTGAAGGAAACACTGGGAATATGCAGTGCAAGTCTGCCTCTGTAAGCCAGGTAGAGGTCTTGAGAAAGAAGTTGAGAGTGCTAAGGGAGTTGAATGTGATGGTCTTGTCTTGAAAGCTGAGTGCTACCAGACCTATACATTAATACCAAAACAATCTTAGAGGTATGGAGCATGAGATAATGACCAGGCCTTCTGATCTATAATGATACTGATGAGAATGCTACTGGTAGAGAGAAAAATAAATGTTTTAGAGTTATATACTTGGAGTGATCACACAAAACCTGGATTATTCTCTGGGGTCAAGCAATTGCTATTGTTGCTTAAGGATTCACAGATGATTGGTTGTTCTCCATCTTGCAAAGTGACCTTAAAATTTCAGTCAAAAAGGAATTAAGACATTATGATGACAGTCTGCACTAATTACTCTGTGTACAAGTTTTTTGCTATCCATGCATTCTATGTGCCAGGCTAACAATACTGCAAGATCCCAGCAGGTGCTGGTGAGAAAACAGGTGTAACTGGTGGGGTAATCTCAAGGAGAGAACAACCCTTGTTGCAAACTCCTCTGGCAGGGACTTTACAGACTCGACAGATTTTGCCCTCTCCCTTGCTTTCTTCCCTGGGCTCACAGCGGTGGCCGTGTGGCTCCCTGTGGCCAGAGGGAGAATTGCTTTTCCTGAGCAATCCCAGTGAAGATTTTATTTGTGGGGTCACTTTGACATAATTCTAGGAGGTGGCATTATAATTTTTGACTTTTAAATGCTTCAGTCTTATCCATATAAAGCTTTGGAGCATGACTAATGAATACAAAAATCACCTCTCACAGAGAACACATTAACTCCCTGAACTCTCAAGACTTACAGGATCAGAGAGAAGGCTGGAATTCACTGAGAAATTGAATTAGCAGATTCTCAGGATGGCAGCCAGTAAGGGACTTCATGCACTCGTGTGTGCTGAGGGATGAGCATCATGCCCCAGGGACCCAGGCAAAGCCGCTGTCTTCACTGGGATTACACCATGTGGGTACTTCCCTGAGGACAAAAGCAAATGAGCTCCAGAGAGCTCTGGAGCCCTGTATTTATTCAAACTAATATTCTGTGACTCAAATGATCTAATTAACTAAACATGCATTTGACCACAAAAATGTTACGTTATTTTTAGCTGGCATTGCAAACCTACATCAGGGTTGCATCTTTTTCTCACTGAAACTCTGCATCTATTTTCTACAAAATTCCCCTATTTCTTCTGCTTTAATTCATCAGTGATCTGCGTGGCTGCTCTCGAATTTTGATTCTCAGAGCCTGTTATGTCTCTTCATCCTTTTTAATGATGAGATAAGCTTCTAACAGAAAGACAGAAGTAATCAGGGTGTTTGAAATGAGTTGTACCCACTAATACAAGTAATGTTTTCTTTCTGTTTGTAAGTAGAAAAAAGAGGTCAATTACAGATCAATGTGATCCATAAATTAATTCCAATCTGTATTTTTATTATAGATTTCCAAGCTTCAAGGTAAACTCAAGATGATACTGAAATCACCAAAATGGAAGCAAAATAGTCTCCAATTCTGAGCTTCAGCCCCTCCAAAACTGAATGAGGTATCACAGAAATCAGATTTCACATTCAGAAAGAGAAGTTCTCCATGGATTTAAGCATTTGTTTGTCACATACCCCAATAATTGTTATCACCCTAATTTTGCAGACTTGGGGCCTGTGAACTGCCTGAGGTGTCAGCAGCCATTACCCTAAACTGTCTCATTTATACTGTAGCTACTCACAATGGACTGCCCTATTGTGTATCATCACTAACATTTTGTCTATTTCTCTCTTTCCAGAAGGATGGTAGCAATCTGGAAGAAAAAAAAACATAATCAAAAGCTGCACAGATGGTTGTGTAACAGCTGATAGGTAGCTGCAGTTGCTGATGAGTATTTTGGAGGTGGCAGACAGCAAGGGCAATGAAGAATTGCTGCCAGCATTTAAAGGGACTCTGCCAGGCCACAAAATAATCCTGATAAAAGAAACATTTATCAATTTTTCCAGCAATAAGACTATTTAAATGGAAATCAATTCCCCCAAGGACAGGGACATCCCTTTCTTTCTCTTCCTTTCCTTCTTTNTTTCTTTTTATTTTTTTTTTTTTTTTTTGAAAGACAATTTTAAACTGTGCTTTGCAGAAGCTTTCAGAAATTATTACCCTGGAAATAGAAATGTTTTAAGTGTCTTGCAAAAGCTTTTTGCTGTGCCCCACTCTGAATAAGGTGTAGTGCCTTGTAGAAAAGAGCTTGGCTTGTGACAATAACCACAGTTCCCGTCAAGTTGGCTTTTGATGGAGTGCCAGTTGTGTATCACTGCAAACTGCAGCAGGGGCCTCCTGTGGAATTTGACACGGGAGGGAGATCTGCGGTGTCCTTTAGGAAAAGCCTTGGCAAGCACCATGAGACCAAAGCCATCAGCAAGTGGTTGTTCGAACCTGAGAGTGCTGCTGGCTCAAGGCACAGTCAGCCAGACCAGAACTGCTTTTCATGGTTCCCAGTTATCCTTAGCAGTGGGTTTGGAATGTGGTGTAACAATCAGATATGATTCTGACATAACGCTTTCTCAAACATTGAGTCCTGAACGACAAGGACTTGTGTTGGTTTAGGATGCTGTGTTAGGAGCTCGTCCTCACTCAGAATTCAGTCATTCCTGATGCATTTAGCTTCTTTAGGCAGTCCTGCTCCTTTTATAGGTGCCCTTGCTTTGTTTGAGGGTCCACTCCATGCACAGACAATTGAAACATAGCCATAACCTGCAACTGAGTTCTGTTCCTATTGGGCATTTTCCTTAAGCACTCTGAGGTGCCTCTAATTTCTGATAGTGTAGTCCAGCTTTTCCAGGAAAGCCTGACAAAAGATATCCAGATAAAAATATCAAACTACCCTTCCATGCAGCAGGTTCTTCCTCTGGTCCCAGATATTTCCAGTTAGCTTTTGACATTTTCTGTTGCTGGATTTGTTGAGTGCCAAAATAACTTCCCTTTGAACACGACAGGAACAGCTTCAGTGACCCAGAAAATCACGATCTGTTTCTTCTCTTCCACTTGGAAGATTAGCCTTGAACTTCCCATGTTGCCACCAGCAGCTGAGTCTCAGTGTTTGGCAAGTTGTGATAGGCACCACGAGTCACAGTGCTGTGACCTTAGTGCTGAGCCTGCCTGGCGCCTGTGGCTACACAGAAACTGTAAAAGTTCCCCCCATCTCTGATCATAGGTGTCCTTAGCTCGCGCACTGAAGTGTTCTGAGCCTGGTTTCCCAGTCCCAGCCTCACACCTCTCCTCTGCAGTGAGGGTAATGTATGTCTACTCAGCACATCAGTGTGGGCTCTGAGAGGATAAACCAGGCTGATGCTACAGAATGGCATTCAGGATCATGGGTGAAGTATAGAAAAGGCGAGTACCCTGTGAGTATTAGAGAATCCTTCAGTAAAGGGCTGTGCTAGTTTTAAGAAATGGCCCAACTGATTCCCACTGAAGGCAAACAATTTTTTGTTTGCACAAGAAATAAATATATGTATATATACAAGTATGTACACATATACACGTTTGTTTTGAAGTTCCCTTCTCAAGGTATTTCTATATGAACAAAATGTGAAGCAAAGGACAAGATTCCATAAATATATTGGCTGTACCAGTCCTGCAATAGCTGGCTCCCTGCTTTCTCCTATTAACCTGAATAGTCTGTCTTTTCCATAATGAGTTCCACTCAGAAGTTGGTGCTGTCTAGGCAAGAGGTTGTATTGATGTCATTAAGTGTCTTCCTGGAAGCCTCCTACAGAAATAAAGCTTAAAAACTGTGAGAGAAAAAAGTAAGGCGACCACCTTGCTCTTTAAATACTTATGTCTAACCACAGTGATGATTGTTTCAAAGGAGGACAGCTGAAAATATTTAAACATATTTGAGCATGAAAGCAAAATTTGCTAAAATGTATCTGTTAAGTGTAAATGTTCTAGAGGCATAGATGGGCCCTGCCTTACAGAAGGGATATGGTGAGGCAGTGAGTACCTAATATTCAGCCAAGTTATGTCCCTTCTGTTATTTCCACTGATGACAGTGTCTCTACAAGCCTCACTGTCCACCTCTTGCTTGGCCATAAAGTTTAAGCCAGAAAGAAACATGCTGCCATCTGTCTTAACTTTCTGATGAGAAAATTCCACCCTGCTAATATAGATAGAACTTCAGTTAAACTTTATCTTTAAAAAAGAAACACTGTCCTGATTTACATACATTAAAAAATCAGAAAATGTCCACTCACCTTAGTTGTCTGCTCCTAAATTTATTTGCTCAGTTAAAAATCTGTGCCTTTTCCTCTAAACTGTCTGATTTCATCTTCCAAAAATCAGTTCATGTTGCACCTTTCTCCATTAGTCTAAAGAGCTTGTAAGTACCAGGCATTTTCTCCACATGAAAGCACTTATTCACTGTAATCACCTTACTGTAATACCAGTAGGACTGGATTTCAGTTTGGTTTGAGAATAAAACACCACTGACTGATAAAACATAGTTCAGGAAGCAGTGGAGCTAATGAAGTTCGTATTCCTGAGGATTTGTACCTCATAGTTAAATTCTCTGGTGTCTTAAGGGCATACAATAATCAAAGGTTTTCCCATCAATGAACCCATCCATCATCATCATCATCATCATCATCCATCCATGTGGACTCTCTGGTATTATAATACAGTTGAGCACTGGAATGTTTCTTCCCTCTCTGCTGAGTTATTTTTTTGGAATTTGTAGGACAACACACATAGAGACCGAGAGAAATATATAGGTGATATGATCAGTTAAGTTATATTTCCATAGGGAACCAGACCAAAAAAAAAATCAGTTTATACAAAGAAAACATCAGCTTTTAAACCTTTGCAGTGGAAGATACCACTCCAGATGCTTCCATTTGAACTGTCTTGGTTTCAAAACAGATTTTTGTTACTGTCATTGGGAAACACACACACCAAGATCCTCCCTATGGCTACAGGTGTTACACTTGTATGGCAGCTCCAAAATCCAAATCTTCGCTGTTGAAAATCAGGCAGCCAGTTTCTTTTAATTTGAGCTTAGGTACACCAGAGAGTTCTGCACCATATGGTACCAGAATATTTGCCTTCTGCAAAAACTTTCTGTCTCCCCATCCTCTGCTACAACCACACGGCCTTTTTTTCCTGATGTTCAGTTGCATCGGACATAATTGATATTCTTAAGAATTGATTCATCCCTCAAATCAAAGGATTGTTACGAGGTTTCTGTGTATTTTTACAAGGAGCTATATGATATCATGTACTTGCATTGTCAAGAGTACAACAGTGACAGGTTAAAACACTGCTACAACTGTTTATGAACCTTTCTCCATGGAAAATACTGTCTCTATCCCATCTATCTCACACACTGGTCACCTTTAACATTGCAAAATCTGACCATGTATAATGGTCAGTGCCCAATTAAATGAGGCATTGCAATTTGAGATCAGTCTGGTATGAAAACTCATTCCTTCAGTATCTCCTACCAAAACCCACACCTGAAACAGGTATTCTACTTGTAATAGATAAGCACTGGTTTCTCTCCTCCTTTTGCTACTAAGTAAGCAAAATGTAGTACTAGTGAAGACTAAACTCTGCTGTTGTCCAAACAGAATAGGAATAGGGGTCACACTGTGTCACTGCTGGCAGTAATTTTTTAAAAAATTTATGATCAGTTCTTGGGCTGAGAGACGGCAGTCACCCTGTGTGAAGAGAAATGTGTTTCATTTGATGCTTTCTTTTGGTGTGTGGGGATAGCACAGATTGTAAGACATTTTATGTTCTGTTTCACAGAATCCTTTCTTGACAGCAGTCTATGCGGAACTTTGAAAGTTAGATTATGGATAAACTACATGGAATGAGCCAAACCATGGTCTTCACAAAAAACATGTGGTGGCCAGCTATTTCCACTTCTGCTGACAAATCTTCATGCCTCATTACATACAGAAAGTAGACTTGACCATTGTACATCATCAGAGTACTTCTCTTAAAGACAAGAATTTCCAGTTGCTCTCCAACAGGACTAAGAGATGAAAGTGTTAGCATATTCTTATAATCCTTATTCTTGATATTGGTGAGTGACTCCAAAATTTCTAAAACAACACTGTTAGATGACTTTACAATAAGAGGAGAGGATCTTGCTGTCTTTCTGTCTCACTCTTCTTGTGCAACCTTTTTCACTGGGGTTATTTGGAAACATTTCTCACCTTCAGTTACACCAGGACTAGAACAGTGTCTTGTTAAGTTTGGGCTGCTTTGTATTGAAGATTTTGGAAAATTGTGCCAAAAGGAGCTGGAACTCTTTTTCATCGTTATTTAATGGCCATACATAAATTACAGATTGTGTTTCTGTAGCTTGCCTTACTTCAGAGACACTTTTTAGTGTGGCTAACAGTAGTTGCTGTAGTTTAGATGGGAAAAAAGGTAATGGTAGTGAGGTGATTTTGGCTTGATGTAGTATCTTTAGATCAGGTTTTAAAATCTGTGCCTGAGGTTCTTCAGTAACTTGAAGAGGATCAGAGATTTCACAAACGGATGCTTTGTCCTCTTGGTTAGCATGAGTTAGTGAGAAGCCTCATGGCAGAGAGGGCTTTCCAGCTGAGGTTTCATTGCTCTGAGCATTAAAATCTGTTGAGAACTTGCCTCTGCCACCAGAGGTCATGCCCCTCTTTTCTAGCATGCTGAAGTCTTCCTCACAGTTCATTTGCTGATCCTCTGGCATCAGAGCATATGTAGGACTGGTATCCATCTCCAAAAAAGATACTTCAAACCTTGACTTAAATTGGCAGGGAGTTTCTACTTGGTTCAGTAGGAATTTACCCAATTGTGCAAGCTGCTGGTGGACAGCATCTATTTTGTTTAGATGTCGCATTCCCTCATGTAAGAAGATATAATCTTCTTAGACACACGACCAGTAAAATCAGTGCACACTTTTAAGAAACACGGTCTTAACTAAAGACTTTTACAATCGATTTTGCACTTTGCTTGCAGAGTGATTTCACTTCAGCAATCAATCCTAGCCTAGTGAATCCAGCCATTCACTCCTCTCTGCTGTAGCAGCATCAGACTCAGCAGCTTTGTCATGGCTTTTAATAAAGCTGTAAAAAAAAAAAAATCAAGTTCAAATGCTCATCTGATACATATTGAAACCTACTAAGCACCTGTTCTAGATAATCATAAGAATATAGCGGAATTTACAGTAAAAGGAAATGTGAAATTTAAATGTGTATCAGGAGAGAAAGGCAAAGACTGAGATGGATTAAAAACAAACTAACTTTGAATTAACTGCTGCTTCTCCAATGGTTATATTCTCCTAGGAGTAACCTGCTCATCTACAGGCTTGATTTTGTAGAAAGAAAACACACACATTACTTGCATGTCAATCACACAACTCTAAGGTGTTTTTTAGCCTTCCTAAATATAAAAGAACCCAATGAATTTTGCCTCCATAACTGCTGAGGTTCTACTACTTAACTTACAAAAAGAAATGTAGTAAAGATAAGTTTAGCGAGCCTCTGTTTAGGATCATGAAAATTAAACTTTGCAGATCTTTTTATCTAGTAAAAATGAATAAATTGAAAAATAAAATTACACTGCCTCCTCATCTAGGCTGTACCTTCTGCATTTATGATGCATACATCTAGATGTAATCACATAATTCTATGATTCTAACCAAGAATAATTATAAATAATTATACCAATTTTCAACAAGTTATTTGAATAATTAATTCCATATATAGGAGGAATGAGGTCTTCTGTAGAAGCAGACTGTAAATCAAATTTTTTCTTTTGCTTTATCTGATGAGTGGGGTTTTAGGGACTTTGACATCCAGCATTGCGGTGTGATAAAGCTGGGACTGGTCTTCTGACCCAGAAAGTCTCTTAGTATCTTAAAAAACAGAAAGTCTCGGAAACCCAGAGACACAACAATTAAACTGAAATGAAAAAGGTGTATGGTTTTGAGACAGAGAAATCTTAGTTAACTGTGAAGCCAGCCTAAAAAGCAGCAAATATAGCTGCAGAAGAGAAAGTCTCCTTGATTCTCAGAAGCCACAGCTCTTCTGTGAAGGCTCTGAACGGACTGATGTACTGATGTGGCTCATTTGCCATAGTCTCCAACTTTGCTCCCTGAGATCCTATGCACCATTTTAAGACTTCCTAGCCAGCTGTCATTGTAAAACAATTCCTGCAGAAAGCACAAAAAACCAAACAAAATATGTTTTGACAAAGAGACCAGCAAAAAAGAATCTGAACTATTGTGTCACTGTGGTAGGCAGGTTTCCTGAGTTCACAGACTGAAGGTGGCTCAGAGAGGGGCAAGCTGCCCCATTCTTCTTGCAGGTGACTAAAAGCCTTGTGAGTATCCACACTGCTAAAGCACTTCAGTTTCTCTTGCCAGCACACACGGGGAAGCACACTTGGTGCACTGCCACTGACTCATGCAGAGTCAGTGCTCTGTTCATCACAGAGGTGCCAAGACACCTTCATGGACTGTACTTGAGAGAGCAGGGAATGTAACTGAGAGCTCTGACCAAATGTCCCTGTACTGATGGTGGCTGAACTTGTGGCTTGTCAGCTTGGTGTGACTCACCCAAACAATTCTGACAGAATCACAGAATGGTTAGGGTTGGAAGGGGTCTTAAAGATCATCCAGTTCCAACCCCCCTGCCATGGGAAGGGATGACTTTCACTAGACGAGGTTGCTCAGAGCTCTACCCAATCTGGTCTTGAACACTTCCAAGGTTGGGGCATCCACAACTTCTCTGGGCAACCTGTCCCAGGGCCTCACCATTGCTACAGTAAAGAATTTCTTCCCAGTATCTAATCTAAACCTGCCCTCTTTCAGTTTAAAGCTACATCCCCTTGTCCTGTCCCTATATTTTGTCAGTCCCTGAGTTTAAGAGAGAATCCCTTGTGTCATGGATCTCAAGGTCCTCAACGCAACTGATAAAATAATTACTATATTCACATACCTTAAAATGTCCTTAGTTATACACAAAAAAAAAATCTGTAAGAAATCCTCCTTTATTCTCCCATCTTAAAACTCACTGACTGCAAAGCAGAACCTCAGACTTAGAAAATAAGCAGCACAGATTCCCCTGGGACTTCGAGTTCATGGATATAAAACTTTGCCATCTGAAGTGGTCTCACAGTCTGATTATTATGGCTGTGGCATACTCTTTCCTGAGTGCAAGGCAAGGCACAGCAAGGCAGATTCTTGCAGGACTCCTCTGTCTCCTTTGTGGACACTGGCCTTTCACAGCGTGATTTTCCACACACTACTGAGGCACATTACAAATTTTTGATTTAACAACATTTTCATTTAGGAAACCCACAGAGTTTTTGTGGATTTTATGCAGTGTAAGTACTTCATTTACTATGTACTTTCCTGAAAACATAAACTGTCAACATAAAAATGCTAGGAAGCTTTCGCTCATTTTTGCTCCTGCTACTCTTGTAATTCTCTCTTTTATTTATAAAAGCCTTTCACTGATGTATACAACAATTTATTTGGAAGCTTAATAACAGAGATAGCATAGTGGAAAAGACTCTTTAACTAGAGGATTCTGAGAGGCAGAAGAGAATAAGAGAAGGCTGAATATCAGTCTTTGTTTACTGGAAACAAATAAAACCCTGTGACAGTCTCCCTGCCACTGCTCTGTCACTCGTGGAAGCAAGGAGAATAGTCCTTAGTGAAGTACATGTTTTTGTTGAAAATGTAAAAGGCAAAATACTGTGCATAGTGCATAAAATATGATTTTCCCAAGCTGTCATATTCCTAACATTTCCCTGGCTACAATTTATCTCAGAATTTTGGTGACAGGATAATCAGCACAACATTGCAAACCTTCAAAAAATATTTTACAATCTTAAGCCACTTCTTTTTTTTCCAATAATTTTTTACGTCAGTATTTTCAGCTTTATCATCATGTAACTGAGAATGAAGGCCTCTTGCCCCCAGAATGTTTGTTAGAGCTCCCAGCAAAGGTATGTGACAACATTTGCCATCAGCTCCTGTGTGTGCCACCTGTTCCCAGAGGCTCTGATGGTACCAGGCAAAACTGCCAAGTGATACTTCTAAGCAAGGCCATAGGGCAGGACTTTTTCATAGGTCAGTGACTGTAACTGTGTGGCTTGTGCTTCTGGCACTTTAACTTGAAATGAACAGCAATCTGCCCACCCAGGAAAGGGCCTGGCACAGGGATGAAGAGCTTCCTGTTCCTGCCTACCAGACACAGGTTGGCACAGACAGCCTGCAGACCACTGCTATCAGTCAGAGGTCAGCAGGCACTTTTCCTGCTTTCAGGTGCAGTTGTATGAGTGCCAGAGAGGATGCAGAGGCAGAAACGACTTCAGCAGTAGTTGACATTCTACCAGCAGTTTCTGCAGGAAGTACAAAGCATTAGCCAAAGGAAGTGTGGTGTGAATGAAATTGGAGAGGGCCTGGCTGCTCTCCAGTAGTAATAGCTGGGTTATCAAGGCTTTGCAGAAGCTGTAGAGTCACTAAAGTGCCCCAAGGTACATTGAAGCCTTTTGAAGGTTCTGCTGCCTGCCTTTCCAGGCATGGTGGCTTGTAAGGCAGGAGATATTTGGCAGGAACTGCACACTATCACACTGCCTTAGGACCATCCCTTCCAAGTGTGCAGAAAGGTGCTGGATTCAGGGAAAGCCAGAGCTGCACAACATTTTGCAGGCATGATGACCTCGGAGAGAACCTGGAGGAGATTCTGCCATCATTGCTCATGATGTGACTTTAATGTGATTTCTGTGCATTTTTCTCCCGCAGGAGAAACAAGGCAGGAGAAAAACTTATTTTGGGATCATAACATGGGTTTGTAGACACTGGGAGTTGGAGAAATAGTGACTGACCTCGTAATGAAAATCTCTGTGACAATAATGGTGCATGGAAATCTGGTGATGGTCATACTTGAAAAAGTGTCTCCCAATATATCTGAAGGAACTGTAAGTACAAATAAATTAATGAAAAAACATTTGAGACTGTGTGTTCCACAATAAGAAACGCTAATATTGTTGCTTTTAAAAAAATTAGGCAGCTCAAGTCAGCAAAATATTTACTTACTGTATCACTTAAAGCATTTTTGACAAATATTTTGAGAGCTTCTAGATAGGAATTTTAATCTGGAAGGTGTACACTATCTCCCTTTCCAAAGAGGAGAAATTGAGGCACAGATCCAAAACATGTCCGCTTTCCTAGGAATGACTTAGTAAGCAAGACAACAGAAATCATGGATTATCATACTAGAATCCTTCCTTAGAGACAAATCCAATTCTTTAAATTTTGATTTCTTAAAGATTTAAGGACACTCCAGAATTTCACTTTTGAAGTTCTATACACTTCAAACAATCAGTCTTTTAATCAGTTTAAATAGTGGTCTTAAAGATCAATTCAAGCACTTTCTGTTCTTAAGGTTAATGAATACTATTTTGAAAATTAGCATATATATGAAGACATATATAACATGTAGGGCTGCTAGTCTCATTACAAGAAGGAGAGCAAAGTAATTACATACTTTCAAAATGTCCAGCCATGCATTGTATTTAAATATTACTTTACAGAACATAAGGAATGGATAGTAAAGCAAACCTGGAGTTACCAATTCATATGCTTCCCTCTCTGAATACAAAAATGTGTCTTTTCTCCTCAGTCTCCTCCTCATTAATTCCCATCCTCTTAGCTTGTTGATTTCACAGTCTTTTGTGTAAAGACTTGACCTGCTGCTGAATTTATTTCATGCAGGTTTATGTTTTCCTCGTCTGAATGGTTTGTAATGCAAAACCTTCAAGGTACAGCTGCTGCAACAAACTCCCTCACTGAAGCTTGCCTTGATGCACACATTACTCTTGGAGTCTCACTCGGCTTTGAATCCAAGCATTACAAAAGATGAGAAGTAGCATGGTCTTAAGTACTATAATTAATGCTGTTAAATTTTGTTCCTTTGCTGTTCTGTCCATGGCTGTGTTGCGCAGAATTTCTTCAACGAACGTGTTCTTTGATTCCCTCACAAAGCAATAGAGGAAAAGTAGTGGGAAATTTTATCCTCTGGTACTTTTTAGAGTGTTTCTTTCTAATGTCCCAGTATTTTATATGTTTTTGTCAATCCTGTGTATGATTTTTGTCATTAAAGTCAGTAACCAGAACATTACTCAAAAATGATGTCATCTGTGTAAAACTGTCCTAGGTTAATTTCTGGTCCTAGGTAAAATTTCTGGGCATGGACCAAATCAGAGAAAGTGAGGGAAAAAACCCAGTGTGCACAAAGACATGTAAGGACAAATGCAACTGAATATTAAAACTCCCAAACTATTTCTGTAGTGAAAATGAACTCAAATAAAACACTCACTGTCTCAGCCACTCCAGTATTTATAATTCCTCTTGTTGTCATATAAAAATATTTCTCAGATCTCTTACCTGTCTAATATTGAATATTTAACTCCTCCTTTTTTGCTAGAAGACTTTGGCACATTTGAGATCCCGGACTATGATTTTACATGTCTTTCACTTCTCTGAAAAGAAAAAAACCAAGATTTTTCTCAGCTGTTTTTCTAATTATTTTTATAAAGTGCAATTATTTGTCATTATTAATAACTTTTATGGTTTTATTTTCAGTATTTTTCCTATTGAGCTTATTTTCACTTTCTGAACCTGGGCAATTTTCTCTGACTGAAAACAAAAAAAAGCTGCCAGAAACATAACTTAATTTGCTACAGCGCTTTACTATACTTTTTTTTGCTATCACTTTGTATAATTAGGCTGGGTTGGACTTCCACTGCAAAGTGTTACACATTTATTTTTACCTATTTCCATGTACAAGAAACAAAATATCTTTAGAGAAATATTAAGTTGCCTACCATATTATTTATCTTGATGTAAAAAAAGAGAAGAAAAGGAAGATAGAGTATTAGAAGCAACATTGTAAACAGGTTATTGAAAACTATTTGGTGGCTTTTGAGGGCTTGAAGTCAGCACATGTATTTTCAGGACTAGAAATCTGAGAGTTGCTCCTAAACTATAGACCAGGGTTGAAAATACGATACCTGACAAAATACGCCCCCATTTCAAACTCGATACATATTTTTGGAATCCTTGGTGTCTGGGTTCACTTATATGTCAATATATAAGAAGAAAAAATTCTTATAATTTTTATAAGTATGAAAATCAGAAAGAAAGAAAATGGAGTGCCTGTTAAAAATTTTAATGACCACTTTTAGAAAGGCATTTTTCTCAAAATTAGCCAGCTCTTAGTAAGTATAATAAAAAGTAAAATGACTCTGCTGCTGGCTTCTGAGCATGACATTTTGACATTTCTCTGATCCAAACCAACATTTCTAAAGAAACTTTTAAGATAGTCCCTAGACAAAACATAGTATTGAAATCCTACTCTATTTCTTTTGAAATATAAATAGAAAGGCTCCCATTGATAACAGTGGGAATGCACGATGACCTTTTGCTAATTTGAAAGTACAGAAGCTTGGAACAGAGATATTTGAAACCAGAAATGAAGCTTACAGCCTGAATAATACATACTGTACTACTTGTCATTTTTATTGTGTAAGGTCATAATTTATTCACTATGCTAATGGTGCATGTGAGAATTTTCTTTCAAGGTAATTGAAATCAGTAATAAACACAAACTCTTTAGATCACCCTGTTACTCATTAATTACAAAACTAAAATGTCTTCACACTGTATAATTCATTTGCTCATTTTTTCCTGTAAAGAACACATATTCTCTACAGATAGAAATCTATACAATTTTTATAATGGACAGCAGGAGTTTTTGTGCCTCCTGATGATAAAAGTAAAGGTTTTGAGTTTTCTAAAGACTAATAGAAGAATATTTGATAAATATTCAGTAATAGCATGACACCTACTCCCATTTCAAACCTGAAACAAAATTGGGGAATAATTGAGACCACGTGGAGAGGCAGTATGAGGAACTACTCTGTCCTGTTGCTGAATTTCTAGGTCAGGACTTACAACTGTTCCCTTTCCCACCTGATTCAGGAAAGGTGTCCCTGCCCATGGCAGGGGGCTGGAACAAGATGATCTTCAAGGTCCCTTCCAACCCAGGCCATGGTGACTCTATAATTATACAAGCATGTTACAGTGCTTTGCTGAAGGAGTTCCTGTTCCAGTCACAGCCACTTCCACACGGAGGGAGATTAAATTGAATCCAGAACTGCACCCTGGCATCATTCCGTATCATAAATGATGCTAGAAAATACACTACACTCTTCTTAAAATTTCTATAATGTCATTAGTATATTGTGGTGTTACTCAGTGCCATTTAATGTAACCACAGTATTTGCTGTCTCAGTGTTTGGATGTGGACCCACACATTGCTGTTTCCAAATTTCACATTTTAAATCATTATATTATTTGGTTTATTTTCAGCAGGTGGTTTGTGTATGATGTAGCATGGGTGTTCATATGTGGTGGGACAGTAGAGCTGCCATGACTTTTGTAGTTTTTCATGAACGATTTTTTTAAGAATTATGACAAATTTTCCTCACTGGTTTTAGAGGACGATTTTCACAGATCATGCTGAGTTGGAAGGGACCCACAAGGATCATTGAGTCCAACTCCTGGCCCTGCACAGGACAGCCCCAAGAGACACACCATGTTCCTGAGAGCATTGTCCAAATACTTCTTGAGCTCCGTCAGGCTGCCTGGTGCTGTGACCACTTGCCTGGGGAGCCTCTGCCGGTGTCCAATTGGAACCCTCTGGATGAAGAACCTTTTTCTAATATCCAACCCAAACCTGCCTTGACACAGCTTCAGGCCATTCCCTCGGCCCCCCTCACTGGGCACCACAGAGAAGAAATCAGCGTCTACCCCTCCTCTTCCCCTCAGGAGGAAGCTGTACACTGCAATAAACCCAGATTAAATTTCTATTATTTTAAACAGCTTAAGTTTAAAAAAAAAAAAATCTGCTAAGGGGTTCCAACTTTCTGTCATTATCTATCCAACAAATGTGAACATTTCAGGAAAGGCGACGATTTACTGTTATTTTTAATGGAAAAAAACCACCCCTTCCTGAGGAGCTATGAATATGCGACTTATTGATACCTTCAGGCTCGGTGACTTGTCTAATCAGGAAGAAGAGAAGGAAAGGGAAGAGGAAGAAAAACGGAAATGCGCAAACGCGAGGCAAACGAAGGCAAAAAGCGAGAAAAGCTGCAGTAGGTGTTCCCCTCAGCCGCGGGTGGGGCGGAGTGAGGGGCGGCCCCGCCCCGGCCTCGCGCTGGNGCTTTTGAACGGCGCAGCGCGAGTGCAGCGGCCTGCGCGGCCCAGCGCGGTCCGTGCGCTGCCCGCCATGCCCGGCCGCCCCGACGACTACGAGGTGCTGCTCACCATCGGCGCCGGCTCCTATGGGAAGTGCCGCAAGGTGCGCCGCAAGGCCGACGGCAAGGTGAGGAGAAGGAGGCGGGGCCAGTTCAGCTTTGCCGCTGCCGTGCGTCCCTGCCCGGTGCTGGCGGCTCTCCGCGACACGCCAGCGAGCGGCTCTGGCAGCCCCTCTTCCCCTGCGCGGCCCTAGCCGCCGACCCAGTCGCTCCTCAGGGTGTTTCTGCCTCCGCAGATCTTGGTATGGAAGGAGCTGGACTATGGCGCGATGACGGAGTCGGAGAAGCAGATGCTCGTGTCGGAGGTGAACTTGCTGAGGGAGCTGCGGCACCCGAACATCGTGCGCTACTACGATCGCATCATCGACAGGAGCAGCACCACCCTGTACATCGTCATGGAGTACTGCGATGGGGGAGACCTGGCCACCTTGATCGCCAAGCGCGCGAAAGAAAGGCACGTGAAATGTGTTTGTGGCACGTTTGGAATGTCTTGCACGAGTCTTGGGCAGCCCAGAGAGAAAGGAAACTTATTTTGTGACTTCTGAGCAGTTTTGGGTTAAAGCCTTTGGACCCAACAACTCTTCTCAAATGTGAAGGGTTTTGTACAAAGTTACTACAGCGATGGAAACTGTGCTATTGAATTCATCACCGGGCTGGATGTTGGTGCTGAAGTAGTAAAAAAGCCCGGAGCTCTCCTGTGAGGCAGAAGCTGTTGAGGAGTTTTTGGCTATGAATGGGGTTGAGAACGCGAACCAGGAGGTCACAGGTCTTGTAGACAGGCAGCTTGTTAGAACACCAAAATATGTGGAAGGGAGGAGTGATTTTGAACACAATGCTACTATACGTGCCTATATATATAGCTTGGGGAGACATCAAGTTGATAAGGCTTCACCTTGGTCTAATCTTAGACTTAGCATCCTACTTAAGTATAGTATCAGTTTTCACATTCTTAGGTTAAACTAGTACATGATACCACCTCTTTTACTTAGCGAGAATAGTCTAAAACAGTTCTGCAGCTGTGCCCCTGCATCAGTGTTTTCGTTTAAGGAAGTTTGTATTAAAAAATCAGCCCTGTTTTGGCTGTTACTGTATGTTGTTCATTATTAACACGTGACAACATACTGTTATCCTAAGCTGTTAAAGGGACAGATCTCATCACAAAAGCATCAAATTGATATTTGTGTTGTAAGTAGTGAAAATGCTATGTGTTTGTTAGATGGTTTGTGGGAGGAAGGAAATACTGGAGGGATTCTGCAATAGAAGTCTAAATGTCTTCTAACATGTTTGCAGTGAATTTTTTTTAAAGATCAGTTTTGAAGGGGAATACATAGATGCCCATTGCTGACAGTGGTTATTTCAGTGGTGTTTTATGATAGTAGTATTAAAAAAGTTACAGAACTAAGACTGGAAGTGACTGACCAAACTGATGTATGCTCAGAAAATCCATTAAACAATGTGTTCATTTTTCAGGCATTTCTTGGAAGAAAGCTTTGTTCTTCGAGTGTTGACTCAATTAACTTTGGCCTTGAGGGAGTGTCACAGACGGAGCGATGGTGGAGTCACTGTGCACCGTGACCTGAAACCAGCAAATGTCTTTCTAGATGGCAAACAGAATGTGAAACTTGGAGATTTTGGACTGGCTAGGATATTGCACCATGACACTAGCTTTGCCAGAACGTTTGTTGGAACTCCATATTACATGTCCCCAGTAAGACCTCTCTTCCATACATGATCTTCCCTTTTGCCCCTTCAAGGTGTGCTGTGTTGTTCTCAGAGTCCATGAATGTTTGGGAGGTTTTAATGAAGCTTTATTGGTCTTAAATGCAGGTGACTTTTTTTCATAGAGTATGTATGTTCTGGGCACAAGGTTATTTTGCAGTTATTTTCATCTCTGTTCTTCCCCACACAAACAACTTCCTTCTAATTAATGTTGCTCTTCACTGTATAAGTTTTGTTATATTCTTGGGGCATTAGAAATGTTGGAGTATATTGTTCCCGAAAAGGAACAGGGAAGTTAGGGGGCTTTTATGTTTCATAGTGCTAAGGTAAAGAGCTTTTTAAATTACCTCCTGATGGCAGGATTTTAATTTGTAGTGGAAATGAGCAGGAATGACTTATTTCCCTGATAACAGGGCATTTTGTGTGGGAAAGATAATGTTGACTGAAATAGAGTTGCATCAGTTGAAGATTGGTGCAACACCTCAGGCTTCTATAGTGTAGTACTGCCACGAGTTGTTAAAATCCTTCTAGTAAGAGTAGATATGGATATTAATTAAGATGGAATATTAGAAGTAACTCCAGTATATAATGGTTTATTTCAAGTGTGAATAGTAGCTGATTATCCTGCAAGAGTGGAACTATGTCTTTGTTAATAAACCTAAGATTGTTCTCTTTCTTTAGGAACAAGTGAACTACATGTCATACAATGAAAAATCTGACATCTGGTCTCTAGGATGTCTTGTGTATGAATTATGTGCTCTCTCGTAAGTATGGCAGTATGATAATAAATGTGGAAAAATAACTGCTAATGTAGGTGTGAGTGATTATGTTTTGTGTGGATGAAAGCTTAAAGGTTTCAGAGATTAGTCCTGGATTTTTATTTCTGTATTAGTCTTGACATGAGGTAGTCAAAACAAACCTTGATTGCAGGGTTTTTTCATAGTCTGATCCTTTTTTGTTCTGAAAATAAGTCCTGTAAAAATAGTGAAACAATTCAAGAAAAATTTTCTTCTTCAGGCCTCCATTTACAGCTTTTAACCAAAAGGAGCTGGCAGAAAAGATAAGAGAAGGGAAGTTCAGGCGAATACCATATCGTTACTCAGACGAGTTGAACGACCTTCTCAGGGAGATGCTGAATGTAAAGGTAAGAATCAATTACTAATTTTTCCACCTGTAATTTGAACTAGAACTGAAATGCTGTTTTTTCTTCTCAGTTGTGAAACAAACCAACCTGGAGTAGTGGTTATCACCTTGTCACTGGCAGTGTCACTTGTAGGGGAAGGAGGGAGGAGTTGCGCTGAGTCCGTCAAACAAAGGCAGCAGCAGCTCAAGTGTCATGCCAGGCTCACAGAATGCCAAAAGGCTGTCTCAGTATTGGCTTACATGGGATTTCCTGACAGCATGCTTATTGAGGCCTTGTAATTTCAGGGTTAAAATGGTTCCAGTGTGTTTGGGAGTTGGAAGGGGCTGTTTTGTCTTCATTCTGGGGTTTGCTTTATACGGCTAATGTATAGCTTGTTCCCCCACTGCTGGTGTGGGCGTGTTGAGAAGAACACGGCATGGGACAACAAAGCTGTATCAAGCACCCAAGCCTCTAGCAGGTAGAGATTGTTCAGCTGAGTGTTAGCTGAGGAAGCTGCTGACAGCAGCCTCTGCAGGCTCACCCACCCCCTTCTGACTCTGCAAGGAGAGGGTGCCTGGGCTGGGAGACACAGACTTGCAGCTCCGGCTCTGAAGGCTGGTAACAGCCTCCTCCCATAGCTTTTATCATCTGGTTGTGCTACCCCTTCCTACCTCCAGTTTTCTCCAATCTGTCCTTCACTTTGTAGCAGCTCAACTGGTCTTGCTTGGGAATCTGTGGCCTTAATGTTTCTTCTTACAGATGGAACCTGTTGGTAATGTCTTTCCTTTAGGATTACTGCCGACCTTCTGTTGAAGATATTCTGAAGCACCCCTTGATAGAAGACTTGGTGGCAGAAGAACAGAAACAGAATTCTGATAGAAGAGGCTTAAGACCATGGGAGCCAGAAAGGCTGCAATACTCAGATGCTTCGGCGAATGATTTGAAACGGAGGGAGCAACAATTACAGGAGCGAGAGCAAGCCATTAAAGAGAGAGAACAACGTCTGGAGCGTATGATATTCCATTTTTGGAAAGGGGTGGCAATGGGATTCTGGTTCAGTTGAAGAAAGAAAAAGTAGACATTTTAATGCACTAGGATATTGTAGTCCTGCATTCACCACCATAATTGTGTCTAAAGACCAAACCAATAATGCTCAGGGCTTACTCTGCTATACTAGCTTCTGTTTTGAGTTATATAATTCGCAGTTTAGATATGCAAGTCTGGTTTGTGAAGGTTATTAAACATGAGTGGCAGTTAGGAGAGTATACAGAAATGTAGGGTCTGCACTGTGCAGTGTAGGTTGCTTTTCACCTGTGTAAGTAAACATTGCCTATTACTAACATGTAACCTAAGGTGAGCCTGATGTTGGAGAAAAAAATCTTTGACTAAACTATCAACTGCTTTTAGAAAAGCTGCACCCCACAGGTAGCTTACCTGTGAGTCTATAGATGGCTGGTCCTCAGGTGCTGGCATTTCCTGCCCAGATAAAATATCTCTTTGCATATGCAGTAGGCTCTGCAATACAGTTTTTAACCATATGTATTTTTTTTCTGAGCATGAATAACAGCTGTTACTGTTGTAAGCAGGGTGTTTAGTCATACCTGAATTATAAATCTGGTATATAAATATTTAAATCTGGGTTCATGTGTGCCACGAGTTAACGTGCCGAATAGAAAGTTGCTATCTCTTCCTTGTTGCCGACAACGTCAGAGTTTGGGAACAGAAGTGTGCCTGGCATTTCACTTGTCAATGCTTTATTAGTGCGTTGATAAAGGTGTATCTAAACAGCAGTTAAGTTGTTTAGAGCCATAGAATCAGAAATGTGGGTGCATCTGACTGGCTGTTACTGCTGTCTTTCCCTGAAAAAGAAGCCCACCACGCACAATCACTCTAACATTTACATGTTCACCCTGCATACTACCATATCTCTACTTCCAGAGAGAGAACGGGAACTCCGTGTTCGGGAGAGACTGGCAGAGGACAAACTTGCTAGGTATCTTACTAATCTATAATAGTTAGAATATATTAGAATATATTAGAAACTCTACAGTCTTACAACAAAAAGCTTAAACTTCTCTTCCCAAACCAGAGCTGAAAACCTGCTGAAGAGGTGCAATCTCCACAAGCAGAAGCGGGAGGTAACCTATGCGGAAGGTCCAGGTATGCACGTATGCAAGAAGGCGCTTGCACAGGTCAATGTAGGCTGGTGTGACCAGAAGAAAGCCCCTGGTGCTCAATGTGCTTGGCACAGCCCCCTTGGGCAATGTAAAGCCCGGCTATGGCAGCATGATTGGGAAGAGACTTGATTTTTCTGCTTTGCAAAAGGACTTAATGAGTGATGCTCAACACAAGTCTGAGTTAGCACTGTTTGCACTGCAGTCTTGTGCTGTCTGGGAAATTAGGTTCTTGTGGTGAGCTCAGGGAAGTGTCTGCTTGTAACCCAAACCTTTCTCAGCTGCACTTATTTTATGTATGGATGTCTTTTTTACAGACCTCTGATTTAGTTAATTTTAATAAAATTGCACATGTCTAATAAACTCAGCTTTCATTAAACTTAGAAAAGCTTCAACGTGGGAAATATTATTTGTTGCAAGGGACCCAGCTGTGACTGGTGCATCATATAAACTATGAAGAATACACGCTGCTATTATAGAAAGAAAAATTTGAAAATGTGCTAAAATACTTCCTGACTGCCTCTAGTCCAATCTGCTTTACAGTAGTATTTGATACTCACTTGGTTGTTCAATCCTCGCTATCATAAGGGGCAGTGTCATCTATTTATTGCTCCCATCTTTTATTATTAAAAATAATATTCGAGTATCCAAATGCCTTTTTAGGTAGTGGTAGGAATAGTGGAGGGCTGGGTCAGAAGTAGTACTCTAGAACAAAGACATGTGAACACTCTTTAACATGCAGTAACACTCTTTTCATTTAGTTTTGGTCTGATAAAGCAAGATAAGCATGTCACTGCCTCCAAAGCAAATAAAACTGAAGTAGCCTTGTTTTTTTTTTTCGAGAAGTGCCTATCACAGCAGGAAAGGACACAAGTAAAATGCCCCTAGAAAGTGAGTGCTCCTTGAGCAGTTTGTAACATTTCTGTCAGCTTTGAGAATTCCACCCGTCTTTCAACATCTTGTCTGACTTCAACATATTAAAGAATTTGAGAATAAACTTGCTTTTGGCTTTCTGATGTTGCATCTAAAACTGAATGACTGAAGGCAAATGAGCTTCAGCTCTTGCTTCTTCTGCATTTCCCACCCCTTTACATGATATTTTGACCTTACCGGGTATATTAGTTTTTGAGGATAGGCAAAACCAGTTCAGGTGGTTAATACCTCAAGATAGATAATGCAGCAAAGTGAATGCAGTTATTACAAAACTGACCAAACCTTCCAGTACCTGTAGAGCATGTGATTTGCTGCTCTTCCATTTCATTCCATGGTACTCTTGGAACACTGTTTCTAAAATTATGCCTATTCTCATATAAATGGCCCAAGTGTTTCTCCCATATTGGTGTACCTGTATTGCTTGCTTGAATTTTCAGTTGCTCATATATTGCTATATTTTTCACAACTGAATTGCATCTCACGCACCTCTTAGATCCCTAATTTCTCCTAGAAGTCCATTGGGTGGCTCACTTGACAGTAGAATGGAATACCAAAAATCCTGGTTTTAAAGACAGTGTCCTAGATGCTACCTGATTTTTGCAGGGATTTTCTGATTCTTAGTGAACCATTTAATGTTAAAACAGATCTGACTTACAGTAATGAAGCTACAAAATGCTGGAATATTTGCTGGCTTTTAAAATTCCTTGCTCTTTTGTGCTTATTGCATTCTTGCTGTAGCCTCATAAATTGACAATTAAGGCTTCAGTGTTAAGATTAGAATAGTTAGACCTTTGATTAAATAAAAATCACACCTTAAGGTGGGCCCTGTGAAGTTGGCTCTTATGAGAGGCAACTCAGCTGTTATAATAGCTTTTCATGGTAGTTTTTGTACTCTTGAGTCATTAACTGCCTTTTGAGTGGCATGCTCTAAGATATACTATGAAAATTCCTGTTCTGGAGGCTGCAGTGAAAGTAACTTGTTAATTTTTAATGCATCTAAACTCATTACTCATCAAGTCAGAGCTTAATTTGTACCCGGGTGACTTAATACAAGGATAGAGTTGGAACAATGTGGGTAAGGTACAAAGACCACTGGACAGGTTGAGTCTGCCCCTGCTGTGAAGCAAAGACAAGGTTTTTCAGTAGCTGAAAAAAATTAAAAACCTGAAAATTCATTCTGCATTTTCTTTTGGAACAGGCTTCTGTTACTGTTTATTTAATTTCTGTCCTTCAGAAGAAACATTGTGTCTTTTCTTCTTAATCAACTAATATTTCCTTAGGTATTGGGAGGTGCACCCTAAAAACTACTATGGCATATATGCTTTTACCACCATCATTTAGAAGGCTTGTTTTCAATTTTTTTCTCAAAAAAGAGAAAAGAATTGTTGCTATTAACTGAGATGCATTTAATTAGATCACTTAAAGCCATAGGTAGATGACAAAATGGGCACCAGGGTTAAAAACAATAAATGCTGGAAGATGCACTAATGTAGTACTTTTTGATTTCTTAAGATAACGCACTCCTGCTTCCCCTTTCTACAACCAAGAAGGACTCTCTCTTTGATGGAAGTGAAGAGAAAGCTGTGCCTCCTCATAATATGGAAAACTATTTCCTTACCAAAGGGAAAAGCTCTGATCTCAAAAGGCGTCTATATGCTGCAAATCTTCGGGCTCAAGCACTGTCTGAACTGGAAAAAAACTATCAACTAAAGAGCAGACAAATCTTGGGCATGCGTTGAAACTTTAACAGATGTATTTATCTTTGAAAAGAAGATTAAATGTATAGGCAGATACTTGTGCCTCCCTCTCTTAAGCTAGAACCTACTGAAAAACTATTTTAACAGTTGTACAAACTCTTAGTTTATGACAGGTAGTTTATGATAAATGCATAAGATGCTATATGATGAAAATAGGTAGTTTTGATACCAAATAAAACAAACTGAATTGTATTATTAAAGAAAAATATTTTGGTCCTCCTGTTTGCCATACTTTACTCTTCTGATAATATAAAGAATGAATATATATAAATGATATATTTAAAATCTGATGTGAAAAACTTTTCAGGTGAAAAATGTTCAGAGAGTCACAGTCTGTAGGTTAAAATGATGCTGTATGTAATGCACAGTTGTTGATAAAGGAAGTATTGATATTCTGTATATGTGGGAAAACTGCCTTCTTTTTTGCACTTGTAAATATTTTTTAACAAAGGAGCACAAAGAATTTGTCTCTTCCTACTAAGTAAGTGACCTATCAAAGCAGGTTACTTTTAATGTTATGTTTTGACTAATGAGTGGGATGGGTCAGAATGACATAATTTATGAGTTTATATTCCTTTCTGCCTGAGCATGTGAATACCTTGTCCACTAGCTCCTGCAAGGCCTGTGTCAGGGCATGGCATTTGAAATAACAGCTTCTTTGCCTTGCCTTGAAACTTAGAAACTGATCCCCTGAGACTGCTGTCCAGGATGGGACACCATCCAGGGTATTAGCATCTGTGTTTTGGGGCGGGGCAGTTGTCCTTTAAATAGTAAATCCTTATTTTCTTGAAGCTTAGGAGGTATCTCCATCTAAACCTTAACAATGCTCTGCCAGTGTAGGAGTTGCTCACTTAAGGTGGTGTAAGTTTCATGCACTAACTTGGACTCATAAATTTTAAAATATCCTTTGAAACTGTAATGTCTGGCATATGTTTTATATATTTTTTTCTCTCTGGATTGAAATGACATGAAACATACATTCTTAGAAAACAGCTTGTTTTCAAAACATTTGTTTCCTTTGGGCTATAAATGTTATCTGAGGAGGAATTCTACATGGTTTTTACTTCATAGGAGAGAATCTTGTTTGAAACATCAATTTAATTTGACCTACTAAATCATCTTAAGGGTCCCTTCCAATGCAAACCATTCCATGATTTGCTGATAGAGAAGTACTTGTGCAACTCAACAATAGATCTGCTCTAGCAGATTCTTAACCACCCAGCAGAACTTCACATTTGCTTGCAGTGATTGATGTTTTCATCACCCAACCTTTGCTTAAAAGAATTAGACATGACTATTTTGTTTGCTAATGTAAAACTACCAACATTCTGGGGTTATTCCCCAGCACTAGGTGTGGTGGGAATGTCTGGCAGGTGTATACACAGCCAGAGTGGCTGTTCCATGTGGATCAGTGCAGCTTTCCTCTGCAGTCTTTCATATTTCTGAAGCTTCTCACACGTATGTGGAGGGTGAATCCCTGCTTTGTCACCATGTTTCACACTCAGATTTTTCTGTTCTGTGCCTCAATCAGAAGACCTGCAATGGAATTCTGGCCTTCATGTGGATCTTTATGGTTTAACCCATAAAACATTAAAGGGTAGGATATGCAGTGGTGTTTGTACAATCTGAAAAAATATGTCGGATCCAAGAATGTTTTGTTGTCTGTAAAATGCGGGTATCAGTGAGAGGAGGAAAACAAGCAGCCAAGAAAACAAATTAATACTGGTTCATGAAAGACCGTATTTATAGAATCACAGAATGGTTTGGGTTGGAAGGGACCTTACAGATCATCTGATTCCATCCCCCTGCCATGGACAGGGACACTTTTCACTAGACCAGGTTTCTCAGAGCTCCATCCAGCCTGGCCTTGAACACTGCCAGGGACCATCCAGGAAACATCCATAACTTCTCTGGGTAATCTGTTCCAGTGCCTCACCACCCTCCCAGCGAAGAATTTCTTCCAAGAATCTAATCTACACCTACTCTCTTTCAGGTAAAAGCCATTCCCCCTTGTCTTGTCACGACATGCTCTTGTAAAATAGACTGTCATCTTTCTTGTAGCCTCCCTCCAGGTACGGGAAGGCCACAATTAGGGCACCCTGAAGCCTTCTCCAGGCTGAGCAATCCCAATTCTCTTAACTTTTCCTCATAGGAGAGGTGCTCTATCCCTCTACTCATCTTATGAAAAGGCTGGTGTTTACAAATGCTTTGCTTTTAACACGACCAAGATAAGAAAATGGCTTGAGAGTGTTTTTTTCCCCTTGGAATACACATTTCTGCATTTAAAAATAAAATGCCTTGAAAGCACTGTCTGCGGCTTTCCTCTTCCTTGAATTCTCTAGGAACCTCAAGATGGCACTGTTGCCTTGTCATTTATAAGAACTTCCTCTCATACATTCATCCAAAATATAATATCTTATTTACATTTATTTTTACCTGTTTTGTTCTAAGCACGTTGCCCCAAGATGCTGACTTGCTTTGGCTACAGATGCTTTAGTATTTGCTGGTGCAATTAATTATAATTATCTCCGATTTGCCATTTTGCATCTTTTATGTGTGCATCATAAAAATAGCTGAATCAAAGTCCTAGTTAACAACTACATTGTTATGAATCCGAAATGCTACAGAGAGTGCAAACTGTATCAATCACTATGGCAGTAATAAATGAGAACAGCTTATGTTACAACTGTAGCATTAAACTGTTTAACTGCGTTACTTACAGTGTCTTTTTGAAGTATTATCACTCTAATATGATAAATGCAGTATTTCTTGAGGTTTTTGAAATAAGAACTTCCTACCAGTGCGTGTCAAACAGTGAAAGGCATCCTGGAGACGGTTTTCATTCTCTCTCAGGATTTTTGCTTTGGAATCCTGAAATCCACATTTTTCCACAAGGGCATAATTGTTTTTCCAATAGAACGTGTGTAGCATTGGAATCATACTCAGGATGCAATTTTCAAACATATTCAGGAAATAGAAAATTAACAAATAGAACATTTATGGGAATGGTGACTGCTTATGGAGTGCTTGCAAAACACTGCCATCATGCCTATGGATATACTTATGTCTTAAAAGGGAAGGTAAGTGTGCACATATGGATATGGTACAGCTTAAACCTTCCAGGATGATAATAATGGTGTACACTTGCAGTGTTGTGAGAGAAATTAATTAATGTTTAATACAGATGTCAGGAATTTTAATAATATGATTAAGTCATGAGCACCTCTGAAATTACAGAAGTTTTATAGGCATAAGAACATCAAAGATAGCCTAGACAGGAAATTGCATCATCTTTGAAAAACACAGACCAGTTTCCTGATTTTCAGCAGCCATGCCCTGTGCCCTCTGCAGCCAGCTGAATAGCACTTAACCAGTGTGAAAGTGCTGGCCAGCTGGGCAGATAAAAAGCTTAATAAAAAGCAGACATAAATATAGAAGACCACCAAGCTTCTTCATAAAAGTGGGAGATGCCACCTCTGTGTCTCTATCTCTTTGAATCCCTGTGCAAGTGTGGCCCCTGCACTCCAGAAGGGTTTTCTCCATGGTGGTAGTCTGCATTTCTCCAGCTGTGGCAGACCTTTGGCTGTTGCTCATCACCCATTCCAGCAAAGGGATGTGGAAAATATGTGCAGGGACCAAGATGCCGTCAGTGGAGCTGATGCTGTGCCGGAGAGCCAGTACCCTTGCACAGCATGTTAACAGAGTGTAGGTGTAATAGTATATAAAATTTCTCAGAGACACTATCTGACAGCCAGAACCCACTGTTCTCTGTCGTGTTCTCCACCTCCAAAAAAAGTTGTAAAACACCAGTAGCAACATTTCCAGGTTTTTGCCCAGCTTTAATGGTTATTGCTTAGGGTTGATGGTTTATGATAGGGTTTCTTTGTGGCCCAGGGCCTATGGTTTATCGATCCCTGTGCTCTCACGCCTCCTGCTTTTTTCGTTTAAGATTCATAGCCTATGTTTAGTGTTTTGTGGTTTGCTAGAGTAAATTATAAACTCCCAAAAGATACAATTCTCAAATTCTACCCCTGAAGTAAGATTTGTAATCCTTTTTCCTCACTATGCAGGGTTCATCTCTGTGTGGTCTGTGTTGATTGATACTGGGACTCCTCTTAGTTTAGCTAATGAAGTCCACAGGATGGATCAGACACTGGAGTGAGGGAAGGGGTGGATGGGTGGGGAGATGTCAGGTGTAAACGCAGTGTGGGCATTTCTCTTCATGAGGAGCTCCTGGGGATAGAAAGGAGAGGCAATAAGAGACTTCCCTATCTCCCACAATCCCCTTCTTTCTTCAGTATCCATTTTCCAATCAATACATACTATAGTTTATTTGATCACTTTCATGCCAGGAGGCACAAAGCACTCCAAACTGAACCTTGCTAGAGTTCAGCTCTGCCTGGCCAGTTTGCAGGGGCCTGCAGGTAGAAGATGAAGAATTTGGGCAGGAGTTGAGCTGGAATAGCATTTTGCCACTTCTGATTTCCTCCCAGCTTTCACAGCAGGTCCCTGCAACTCGCTTGCTTTTCACATTCATATGTGTGCCTGGGTGGCAGTTCAGGGTCACTGGTGTGGCTGCTGCAGTTTGAAACAAGGGCTGTTTTTTCATTCTTTGGGTTGCCTAACCCCCTCCTAACTGCAATAAAGCTGGTGAGTAAGGACACAAAAGATTGCCTCGGAGGAAGGACCAAAAGCACAAAGTTTATTTTTGACAGTGAATAAAGTGTTTTGTCCTCATAAAAAGTGTTTTCTCCTAACCCCCTTCCTTCAAACTCACAGGCTGAGTGATCATGTTTTGATGTGATGAGGTGCTGGCATTCCGGGGAGAAGGAGAGAAGCCAGAAACTGCTGGTCAGTGGGAGAAAGCTCCTGTCCATCCTCTCTGAGGGTCTGCAGTGCTCAAGCCATGCTGGGGCTGCTCAGAGCTGCACCCAAGCATCCCAATTAATTCTCCATTTTGGAGAAGGGCAGGATGGAGGGATACGTGCCACCTTCTCCAGAGCTGCAAGAGTGGGAGGCTTGTGTGCCACCTGGACTCTCCCAACGCTGTTATTTGCTCCGTGCCATGAGGCCAGGTACCCACTCTGAGACACCCATGGTGGGAAGAGCAACCAGCCCTGGATGATGTCCTCGTTGTTGACAGGAAGGTCCCCACAGACCATGTCGTAGAGCAGGGTGTCCAGGGACCAAGTTATCACTGAACTGCCATGGTAGCAGTGGAAGCAGATCCACTCTGGTTGGGCTGTACTTTGGCATTCCTGCAGGACACAGGCAGAGCTCATCGGGTGCGTGCTGCTCCCTCTCAGACCCTCATTCATTCAGGCATCCCTGGGGATGTGAGGGCTGCACTGCTGGCACAAGGCACACCCACTGCCTTCTCACCAGCATCCGACTCTTGTTTACAAACTTTGGGTTGTGAAAGAAAGTCTCTGGTGCTGGAGGAGGACAGCTGAGTAGGGAGAACCCTGCCTATATCCCCTTACCCCCCTACACCTGTACTGGCCAAGAAAAATATCATAGGCCAAAGCTGAAAAGGGGAATAGAACAGCCCAAATCCTTCTGCGACTGAAAATGAAAACGGAATCCCTGCTCCCCCAGGACACTCCAGAAGTCCTGAGTGCACTCTGGGTGCTCCATCACAAACACAAAGCCGTCGGGGAGCTCGAACCAGTCCAGGAGCCGCACGACGGCCGCGGAAGCCACAGGAGGGCACCCAGAGGAGCAGCACCACTTCCAGGGGAGGAGGGGACTGCGATGCCGCCTGCGGGGCTGGTGCTGCCCCAGGGGTCCGATACCCCCCGCCCAGGGGATGCCCCGGTGCCCCCCTGCCAGTGCACGGCATTCCCCAGGCCCGGATGCTCCACGACCCCCGGTGACCCCGCGCCCGCTCCCCGCAGCGTCCCGGGGAGAGCTGAGACCGCGGCGGGAGCACAGGGGCGGGGAGGGCATGGGAGGGATAAGCGGGATAACGAGAAGGAGAGGAGGCAGTAGACCGCTCGGGAGAGTCACTGCTCCTGCTGAGGATGCTGCAGCTGTGGGTCACTTCTTTTTTTAACAGCTGTTTTTCCAGTTTATTTTCCATCTTCAAAGCCACTTTCCTGGAAGTGAAGTAGCGCTTGCTGCCGAGGTCAGTTCTAAACTCAGCATTATTGCAGTGATTTGCAGCATTTGCACGTGGCCTGCTATATTTGCACTGCCTCACTTGCATGCAAGACTTGCTGTCACAAATAGAAGTTGACTCTAAAGCCTTTCTGCAGGTCTTGCCCCTGCATCCCTTACTGAGCTGTTTCTCCACATCTTCAGCTTGGGCAAACTGACAGCCTTCTCAACACCCCCCACCCCCTCCCCTTCCCAAATTCTCACCTTTAGAGAGTGGGATTGAAGAAATTACTATGCTGTAGTGAAGTACTTTGAGACCTGTACATACTGAATAATGCTATTTAACTCTTCCTAGTTACTAGTGATACACTGTATGTAAGCAATTGGTACTAAGTTGGAAAAAAACTGTGCACGTTTTGAATGGATTTATTATTGTTACTATTATACAAGCATGTACTACCAAATATGCTGCCAACTTCACTCCTAATCCAGTATCCCACAATATCGAGCTGTGAATGAATATCTTTTAGTAATCTTACAGTAGAATCACCAATTGTTCTCTTACAGAAAATCAGAAGCATCGACAAGGAAAGCACTGAATCAAATCGAGTCTTTGCAGTGGTGAGGACAGCTTTCAGTATATGCAAACACGGAATTGTCTCCTACTCTCCTTGTTAGTAACCAAACACAGAACAATGATCTTCTACCCCCTTTTACAGGCTCATTCTCCCTGGTGACTCAGCCTGCAGGAACAGGAGCTGCTCACTTCTTTAATGCCAGGAGGACTCCTTACCATGCTGTAAATCCCCCTGTGCTGTGCCAGCCCCAGCAGTGCTGAGGAATGGGACACGAACCCAGCCTCACGCCACATGTCCCCAGCTGCACTAAGACCCACGATTAGAAGCTAAGTCCCTTCCTGTCCTTGGCAAGTAATAAGTAATAATAAATGCATGAAATAAGCATGAAAATAATACATAATACAGAATACCATATTTTGTGCAGAAATATAAAACATATACATGCATATATTAAGAATAAAATATAAAGTCTAATAGATACATACAGGTAATGTAAATATAAAATATCATAAAGAACTAAATAAATGCATGCACTAGACATTTCTCAGGAAATTCTAAGAAACTCCTACTTAGGGTTTGCATTATCTGGCAGGTTTTTGTCTGTTTTAAGGATGCACTAGTAGAAACAAACCCATGCTGTTATGTTGTCTTCACACAGCTACTGGGTCCCTCTCAACACACCAATGCAGGCCACAAGGTAAAGTGGAAATGTCTCTGTGGCAACATCCAGCCTTCTAATTTTATTACTTAAATTAAGCCCAGTAACTGATGAGAGGAAGCTCACTCTGAATTAACAGGATGAGCCTGTCTGTACGTGCACTCAGTGCTCTGCTTCCTCATGTAGGTTGCTCAGAGTAGTGCTGCTCTTGCTTACGTGTTTTATGAAGTAGTTACTTCTTCAAGAAAGAGGAAGGATAATTTCAGGTAATTTTACATAGATTACTGAGAAGGTGTCAAAAGACTGTATTTTACATACTTCCCTTTTTAAAAATTTTGTCTAAGCTAATTGTCCCTTGGTATAGGAGGGAGAGCGGTTGTTAAAACAACAGCAGTTTATTTACAGGTACTTGGGGTTTCACTGTAATTTTCCTGCAATGGTAGAAACATTAACCCTAATTCAGCATTGTGTCTGGGAAAACACAATAAAGACGCTCTCACACCTGCTACGTTCAGCAGAAAGGAGGGAAAAGAGAAACTTTATTTACATATGTCACATCTTATAGAATTCTCAATTCCACAAGGGATTGGAGGACATGTCACTTCCTTCTCAATCCCACTGGAGAAAAAAGATGCTCATCAAAGTTCTCTTATCACAAAAGGAATGAAAAACAGAAAATATGGTTAAGTAAACATTGGCTATAATTTACATGAAACTGTGTGAGAAAGAATTCCGACGCCAAGGTTTAAACAGAAGGCTTTAGCAAAAACCAGGGCAACACAGCATCATCGGAAGCAAAGGATTTCCATGTAGTTGCCTTTTCAAGGCATGTGTTATAATTGATAATTCTAATTTAGTACCCATTTCACGATTACATCTTCCTCTGTGAGTTATGGAGAAACTTTTTATCAAAATTTGGGCTTAACATCATAATAAAAACTCCACTGACCCTTTCAGCAGTTTATTAGGGTCATCTCTTGGCAGTGTATTACCTCTGGATTTTCTCTTATATTGATCCTCATTAATGTTTTATTTATCTACTTCTGAAACGTTTCCAGTGTGTGGACCTGAGTGATTGGGGCTGCTCTTGCCAGAACAGATCGGCAGCCAGGGGATAGCCAGACTGCAGGGTTGAGATACCGAGGAGTGAGACGGCTTCCCCACAACCTGGAACCTTTCCATCACTGCTGGATAGATTTCAAGAAGACAGCACACAATTTAGGCAGGGGTCCCTGATGTGAGAATCTCTGAGTCAGGGTTCAAAGTTATACCAAAGCCATAGCTCCTAATGATCAACCTTTGAGCTATAATTTCAGAACTCGCCCTCGAGATTTTCTGGAAATTTTCTTTCATCTCCCGTACAGCATCTGCGAAGGATGGGGAACTCCCAAGGAAACCTGTCCTTTTTCACAACACATAAATCCTGCTAAGAGCTATTGTACTAAAAGCTGTTGACAAATGCATTTCCCCCACCCTCCTGCTGGTAAGTCCTTTAAGTTTGAGGCATGAGTGACATCAGAAGAATGACAATGTGGGGGCTCCACAGCTCTGGGAGACATCTGCCATGCGTCAGACACTGATGAACTGAGGTTTGTAAACTACCAAGGAAAGTTGCTGCAGTAGGCAAAGCAAGGGCAAGACTATTAGGTTTTGTCCTTGGATTGTGAATGCAGGAAGAATTCTGGCCCTGTGGGAGCCATTGATGCTATTGTGGCCTGGGTTGAGTACAAAGTCCTGTCCTTTTGATTTAGAGTGTTTATTTGTTTCCAAATCTCTTTCCCCACCATCCCTCATTTCTACTCTCTCTGGGGATGATTCAGTGGAATAAAGCCACATGAGTTTAACACCCATCCAGCAAAAACACTTGAGGACACACTTTAAACTGAGCAAATGTTTTATTACTTCCTGAAGAAGAATGTTTTTACAAAATGATACCCTTATGTTTATTGCAAATAATATGTCTTATAAACAAATTGTTTTAACTAAAGGGAAACCTGTAGAAACTTCCCCTGTTGCTAGCAATCAAATGAGGCTGGCAGAAGGAAGCAAGAACTTTGGAATTAATAGAAATAACTAATTCTGACCCTGCCAATTACTTGCTTTTGATTTTCTTTTCCCTCTTGCTGTCTTTGTTCCATCTTGACTGTCTGCTCCATTTCCTTTGTATTCTCCACTCACACTGTTGGGTTTTTTTACTGGAACAAATAAAACCCAGAAAATTACATTGTTTGTTTGACCACTGTGCTGAGAACTCTTTGGAGGGCTAAGGAACTCAGTTCACTGAAATCATCAGGGTAAATAGATGGCAGCACAGAAATTAGTGTGCTCAGTGCAGGACAGTATTTACCTTGGGTATCTGCATATTCTTTTGATGTGAAAGGAGTATTGTACTCTCCTCAGTGCTTTGCCACAGAAGCATTTCTCCAGCAGTAAAACTGAGAAAGCAGGTTTAATTATTAGCTGGTTTGCACCTTGGTGGCTTCAAGAGGCTGTGTGGAGACCTTGCAGATCACGGCACTCAGGCACACCCAAAGGCTGTGCAGGCCTTGCAAGGAAGAGCTGGACGTGACCATTCCCCATGAAAGGCTCCAGCTGACCCAGATAAACACCCATGCAGGAGTGAGGAAGGGGAGCTGTGCTGCAGGTGGGAGGGTCCCCAAGCACATGTGCTATCCTGCTGGCCCAGAGGGTTCCTTAGCTGGGTGAAGCAGATAAGACAGAAGCATGAAACTGGGCTGCCTCCAAGTGTGGGGTTACACTGGGGCCTGTCAGTCAGAGGGTACAGCACTGGGCTCCTGTGACTGCTTGTTCCCTGCCATGGGCAGGCTGAGCACTGGGATCTGGCTGCCAGAGATCCATATCCATACTCTGGGATCTGTGTCACCATCCCCACCAGCACAAGCAGGCTGTGTGACACAGATACAGCAGGACAGAGAGACACTAAGGAGGCCAGGAAGACTAAGAAGGTCAGGAGGACGCTGTGGTATGCGGGGCTGGGATGAATCACCTCAACAGAAGGAAGGCTCACTCATGCTACACACCCTGGTAGGACGTGCTGGGCCCTTGCTGCCCCAACTGCTCGATCAGGCCAGAGCCAGTGCCAGGAATCCATCACATATGACGATGGTGAATTATAATGACAGAGATCAAGCAGCTCCTCCTCTCCCTCCTGTAACACTCCCCAGCCTACACAGTGCCTGTATGTTGCCATACAGAAGATTTCAGGAGGGGCCACATGTGCACACCCAAGTCCTTGTTCACCCACACAGTGTCCTAGAGGGCAATCCACTGGAATGGTTGTCTTCCATTGGGTACTGCGTCAGCCCAGCCTGTTAGAACTCCTTGGGGACACATGAGCACACAAACACTATTGGCTGACTTGCTGTGTGCTTATAGGCTGTAACCAAGTCTCCATTAATCATTCTCCATGAAACATTTTTCCTGCTTAGGATTAGATACAAAGGTGTTGGATATAATTATCAACAACAATTATCAGAAACTTTGAAGACCGGATTGAAAAAGATCACCTAATTCATTGATTTTTAACAGCTAGTGTCTAGAAGCGTTTTGATAATGCCTATGGTGATTTAATATCACTACAGTGCTATAAAATGCATGCACTGGAGCTTTAACAACACTGGCATGCTATGTTACTGCTCCTCAAATACATATTTTGCTTACTCATATATTTCCTTTTTTACAAGGAGAATATCTTTGTGTAGGGAGATTTCCAAGAAAGAGATAGGCCCTGGTTTATCTAATTGGCAAAGGCACAAAGTTTGTCTATTTTATGTGGCTAATAAAAAACTGAATAAGCGTATTCCTAGAACTTTAGTTGGCACCGTTCAGGATCCTAAGGTTATATGCAGTTTAACTGCAGCTTTTTGCACAAGAGCTTGACAAATGACAGGGAAAAAAGACCTTTATCCCCACAGTTAACTAACCAGATAATATACATTGTTAGTCAATAAGGGAGATGGAACACGTATTTCACAAACAGATTACTTGGAAACTTGACTGACAAGTCCTTCCTGGGCCAGCCACAGTAACTGCTGGATTTAATAACTGCTTTGTCATCTGAGCAGGGATAGAAATGGGTTTCCTCCATTGGCTCTGCAGCTACTGTAGAACATCATTTAATCCACCCATGCCAATCTGAACCCTTGTTTCCCCAGACATTAAGGCAGAAACAATGGCTAGATATAAAGCAGGTTAACACAGATAAAGCTTGCAAGAAGCAATGTTCACAGTCACTATTTTGCTATGCAAATAGCCATTGATAATGAACTGTATAGAATTAGCTCATGATATTTGAATGAAGGTGTTTTGAAAACTCATGCCCCAAGTGGGGCTCCTCCATACTTAATCACCTACATAAATGACCCACTTTCCAAAAGCAGCCACCCCTTATGTTTGCTTCTGAGAGAACTGTCAACTGCCCAGGGCTGATTAAATCAAAACACCTCCGCTATGTCTGTGAATTTTAGTTTGGAGACACAGCCTTGAGCATCACATTTCTAGCATATTGGTATAAGCACTGGTATTGGTAGGACAGGCCACTGGATTCTACTCTTCCTGCTGGCATTACTCAGTTTGTGACATCAAAGAACTCACTTAGCTCATGCTCTTTAATGTAAGAATGAGGAAAATCCTTGTCTTATAGGGCAGAACAAATGATGGGGGCAGGAGACACTTCATTAACCATTGACCTAATCTCCAAGCAGTTCACACCAGGTTTTCTTTATAATCCAGGACAGAAATGCACACTCCAAGGATGGAATTCATCTAATCAAGTACATAGCACTGTAGGAGGAGATAAACCATGCTGCAGACTCCACTGACAAAGGTGATTAGATCTCTGCTGACTCTAAAGGGAGACTCGTGATCACAAGATGTTTGTGTATCAGCTACCAATTCCCAAACATGAATCCCTCCCTTATTGTCCAGTTGAGGCTGTGGTTTCATGACCAGCACCAGTGGATGCCAGTATGTGGTCACACACTTTTCCCTGCCCCAATCACATGGTCCTGTGTGTCAGCTGTAGCAATCCTGCTGCCCTAGGTGAATAGGATTAGCTGGCTGGACTGGCTGAAAAGCAAGGAAGATGAAAAAGAATTTGAGTATTGGTTGCACTGGCAGAAAAAGCTGATGCCCCTCATGGCATCACATGCCCTAATTGCTAGATCTGAGGCCTGGTTGGGAGCAGGAATATAATTTCTGAAAGGCACTTGGGATGGTTCTTTTTGGCATCAACTTTTAGTTGGACCAGCTTAAGTTGAGAACAAAATGGCCTCTGTGGAAGGCAGTTCTGAAAATTAATAGATGCAGTTACAGAACATAAACTTTATATGTCTGTGCTTACCACCTTGGGATATGATTTGACAAACATCAAGTATAATTGATCCTTAAAAAGAGGCCTTCATGTCTCCATCCTTATGTCAAGGCCACATTTGCTGTCTGGGAAAAGCAGCAGTGTCCAGCAAGTCTCAGAGTTGGGACTGCAGCACATTCCAAGTCAAAGCACCAGTAGTTATTGTGTAATAAAGGGAAATTCATCCATCTCAAGCTGATACAGTAAATATCTAATACATAAGTGGTAAAATGATGAGTATGCTATTGTTCAGCCACTTGAATGACTTTACCTACAAAAGACTTTGTGTCAGGACAGAAAGTTGTGTGTTGTGGCAGCAGGAGCAGTGTGTGGGTAGGTGAGCTGGCTGGAAGCACCAGGAGTACCTGGGCTGCTGGGGAAGGCAAGCCTGAGGCTGCCCTCCAGATCAGACCTGCTGGCGCCAGGTCAGAGCAGCAGCCTGTCAAGGTGTGCTGCACAGGCCCCCGAGCCTGAGCATGCCCTGCACGTCCTGTGCCACCAGGCTCTTTGCCATGCTGCAGGCAGGCCTGTCTCGCACAGCAGAAATGATAGGATGTGCTGTATCCTGTGCTCATGGCCGTTCCAGGAAGCAGCCTGTAAACTCTGCATATACACAGCCACGGGGATGGCTTCCATCCCAATCTGCCCGGGGATCTTCCTCTTCTAGTACCACGTTCTTACACTGCCTAGCTCAGTCCCTGACACTGAGGTCTTTGCACAGTGTGCCCTTGATGTCATTAAGCTCCCAGGAGACATGGAGATAAACCAGCATAGCTCCATTCCTCAGGGCAAAATGTGCCACCAAAGGGCATTGCTTCTCTGCAGCACTACATGGAGGTGCTCTGCAGCCTCCCATGACTCAAAGCTGCACTTGTTGAACTAGTTTTGAACTGACTTTCCAATGCCAGTACATGCACGTTTATGAGTTCCTACAGTATTAACTGTTCCTGTAGGGACTTACCTCAAAGGACCTGAGTGATCTTCTCCCAACAAGAGACCATCTAGAGATCATTCACCAATGCAATCCAGCATCCTACTGTGACAGTGGAAATCACTGCCTCCAGTTAACCAACTCTGGCATCAGAAAGTACTCTGAGCTCTCTGACAGGGCCTGATACTGTAAATAGGTGTAGCAGGCACCACTGTGATTAGCACATATCTCTCTCAGTGTCTGTCCTCAGCAATTACCCATTGATTCGTTGATACTCATTACCTTGGCTCCAAGAGAATTGGCTTGTTCTCATGTTCTTTCTAAAGATAATGAAAGGCAGAGCTTAACAGTATGATTTATTAAAAATTCCATATGAAGGATAATAATTTATTTTGGTAATAATTAAAAATGTTATGAACCAATCAGCTGCAAAGACATTTTTTCAGTCCAGAATTCCATGTTTACAGAATTTTCCCATCCCTGTTGAATCATTGTTACTCTTTCCACCAGAGAGCCACACTGTGTGCAAAAGTGAGTAACACCACAAGTTTTCCTGTCTTTTTTCCTTCAATGATTAATATGGTGGTGATTTTTCTAGTTGGATCCACTCAAGCACTGGCTGAATAAGGCATTAGCTCTAACTAATACCTTACTAGTTTTAACCTCACAGTTGATTAGAGCAACTATTGTGCCTGCCTACTTGTGGATTTTAAGAAAATACTATTTGTATCACAAGCAGACAAATTGGTAATCAAAGCAGCCAGGAAATGCTCTTTTGTCCACCAAAAAGAGCATTAGAAACAATTACAGATTGGCCATACAGTTAACTGTGCCTGTAGTTCTGGAGCAGTTACAGGCTACTGAATGCCATTGGATCAAGTGAACAGCTTGAAAGTAAAAAAGCAAAATAAAGGAAAGATCAAAACTGGACATAAGAAAGGCATATTTTAAAAATCATCTGTTTCTTCATTAGGGGGAAAATATTTTGGAAGGGAAAAAAGTGGGTCTTTAATCTGCTTTGCAGGGTTCAGAAGAAGTATAGCAGATGATATGCTGATCCCCTCAACTTGCCTGGAGTTCTGCCACCGACTTCCAAAGAGCCCGGATTTCACAGACACAGTAAGCAGGTAGAAGAAGAAATCTCTTTATAGAGCAAGGTGTCCTTCATTTCCTATCTCAGTGCTAATTACTGCAATAGTCTTTCTTCACAGCTCACAAACAAAAGCATGTAAGCACATGCTTAACTCGCCTCTGTTCAAAGAAGGCCTTTTAATTAACCGCAAACACATGTCTAAGTCCTTTCCTTGATAAAGCTGCTTTCCTGAATCAGTACATAACAGTGAATCCAACCTAGAGCTATGTGAACAGTAATACTCACTTTTCATTTATGTTGTTCTTCATTACAGGGAACAACCTTTTTTATGCAGGTAACTGGACAGTGAGTGCTTCTGTTGGCTTTGGTGTTGCTGAATGCATCTAATTTGAAGAAACCTTGTAAGGACAGCTACCAGAGAGAGAGACACTGCCTGCGAGAAACGCAGCCTAAAATGAACACTGACAGCCTTGAAGTGGAACAGACAGATGGAGTCATGTTTGCCACAGTCCCACAAGCCCTCATTAAAAGCCGACAGGTCTGATGACTGCACAGAAAGGGGAAGAGTTAGGTGTTAAAAGGAGGCAGTGTGCTCTGTAATATGTGACTGCATTGGTGGTTTATAGGCAGGGTTTCACCTTTTCCAAGTGGAAAGGCACAGAGTGATGAAGAGCCCTCCGTGGTGGAGATCTCTCCACTTGCAACCCTGTGCAGAAATTCAAAGGGAAAAAGCAGTGACTTTACTTACTCAGCAAACATGCTGAGTAATAGCAAAACTCCCAGCCAAAGTCCTGTTCTTCACACAGTGCTCAGCTGGCTCAGGAGAGCCCAGCAGGACTCGGTACAAAACGTTTCGCTGCAGGACAGGTGACAAGCAGCAGCTCTCTGTTCAGACCTGTGTCTGGCACACAGCTTCCTCGTCCCCGTCACCTGGCTCTGGGGGGGGAGGAAGCTGTGTGCCAGACATCCACAGCTACTTCTCCCCTCGGAATGCAGAGTATTTATGGTAAGTAAACAGATTTTAGATGGGCCCTTCCACATCTGTGGACCGGAAGCTGAGCTGAGAAAGGATTCTTTGAATCCTGAACAATGCCCGGAAGCCTAGAAACAAAAAAAAAAACCAACAAAAAATCCAGAGTCCTCCCTACTCTGAAGACAAAGTATTCTCCTTAAAAGCATAAGCAGGAACATTCTGTCTCCTGTTAAACACCATTTATGGTTTCATTAGGTACCCTTATCAGTCACTTTCCCATTAATCTTAAAATTGATGATGTTGCCAGATGGACAGCCCTAAGTTTAGGAACTATCCCTCTTCCTCTTGGCTGCTGGTGTATGGTAACACAATAGCAAAGCCTGGAAACAGCAGCGTACAGCCCACTGGTTTACAAGAAAGAGTGTGGGGAAGAGGTAGCAGTGTGAACTCCTGTGTGGTCCAGCTGCCGGTTTGTGCCTGGCACATCCAGCAGCGGGACTGGGCTGCCACAGGGGATCATTCATCAAAGTCCCTGTGTTTGAAGCCCATGGAGACAACAACGGTCGCTGGGTCAAAACTATACGCCCAGCCCTATTCATCAGGGAGCACTGGAAGGCCTCAGGAACCATTTTTCTTCCCTGCCTGGGGAGAAACCACACCCTCCCATTCTCCTGGGGTATATGGTCCATGTCTTGTGGCTTTTGGCCCCAAGTAGAATTCAGCATTCAGCCTGGTATAGCAGGACAAAAGCATTCAGCCTGGTATAACTATCCCTGGACATGGCTAAGGATCAACACCATGCCATCCTGCAAGGGGAAGGCTGCAGCACACTGACCAGTGGTGTGGGTATGCTTGAGCAGATCACGAGGTCTCACGGTGAAGAGATGTTAAAAGGATCACAAATTGATCTGGACATCGTCTGCATACCAAGAAAGAAGCCCAAAAAGCCCAAACTCCCCTCCTTAAATCAGGCAAAGCTCTTGACACAGTTTATAATGAAGTGCTATTCATCAGGGTTCTACTGATATTGATATCTTGTTCATTTCCCTCAGGAGGGGACTGCGTACTTTTAATCAAGAAAACTATGATGACACCCCAGAGGCAACCAACTAACACCCAGTTTCACTAATTCCTGAAACCGAGACAATGAGAGACACCAAACTTGTTGTCCTCCCTTCCTTCCTAGCTAAATTCCACTGGATTAATAGCAGTCCCTGTAAAATGGTGACCCACCACACCTGCAGGAATTAAAAGAGGTTTGTGCTGCACCAGTTTCTTTGACCCATATATCCTAAATTTGGGCATATCTTCCTTGTTAACTAATGGCCTTGTGTGGGAGTGAGGACAACACAGCATGGGTATGTTCTGTTTCCATGTAATCGCCAGTCAGCTTCCCAGTTATTTACTTCTTAGTAAGTGACGTTAGGGCATACGGGAAGCCAGGCAGGTGAGGAGAATGTTATAGCAATCTAATTGCTGACTGTATTTACAATGGTCATTAAAGAATTCTGTGTGGGCTGCTACCGCTACCTTCAGTGCGTAGCACACCTAGATTTTGACACAAGGATAATCTCACAGAAAGCAGGGTTCAGGGTCACAGGTCAGCACAGCAGTGCCTGTAGTGCCCAAGCCACCTCTGCCATGTGAGGAAGGTTAAGCCAAGGTGAGGGGATGGCACACATGGATAACAGTGTGGTATCCAGGTGTGGGCTCGTGGGGATGCTGCTGAGCACAGGGGAAGCCTGTCCTGGATCACTGCTCTGTTATGCTTGTTGATAACACTTTCCTTGTGCATATGTGAGCACCTTCTGTCATTTTACTACCAAAATGAAGTCAGGAACTTTTGCACAGACCCTGAATCACAATCCCTTTGAAATCTGCAAGTATAGGAACAAATTTTTGCATTCTTGCTAGGTCTTCCTCCTCAGAGTATCAGTTTTCTTACTGCCTCTATGGATACACACACAGCAACACCTCTACAGCTGCAAAGAGCTAGGGCTGCTGTCTCCTCTCCACGTTCTGCTCATGGAATATTCTTTGACACTCTTTCTCTTGCTGCTGTGTTTGTTGGTCCCCTGGAACACAGTGGGCGAAGTAAGAGGTCAGCTCTGCCTTTTTGTAATTTTGGAGATTTTTTTTTTTGTGGTTACATTTCTGTGATTTTTCTGGATGTCTCAAAACACTTGCTTTCCCTTTCCTAACTACAAGCATAATAAACCAGACAATGTCCAGGGACTGACCTTCTAGCATTTACACATTTTTCGCTATATTATTATTAAAAAATTATAATATTTGATAATTATTATTTAATATTTTAGCAATTATTATATAATAATTTTATTAATATGTTATTATATTATATTATACAGCCTTTCAAAACTTCAAGCAAAACTTCTTTCTTCTTCTCTTCCAATTTTTTTTAGCCGCTCATCAGTTATTATTGATCGTCTCCGCACCTATTTTACTGCCCTCAGTGGCTCGAACAGGAAAAGAATTAAACAGAAACCTCCCTACAAAAACACGCAAAAAAAGCGCAAATCCCACCGAAATCCCTGCTCAGGA
>VYXC01004914.1:226644-260093 GCA_013397175.1 Platysteira castanea
AACCGGCGGGCGCGGCTGCTGTGCATGCTGGCGCTCACCTTCCTGTTCTTCGTGGTAGAGGTGGCGGTGAGCCGCGTCACGTCGTCGCTGGCCATGCTCTCCGACTCCTTCCACATGCTTTCCGACGTGATGGCCCTGGTAGTGGCGCTGGTGGCCGTGCGCTTCGCCCAGCGCACCCGCGCCACCAAGAAGAACACGTTCGGGTGGGTGCGGGCCGAGGTGATGGGCGCCCTCGTCAACGCCGTGTTCCTCACCGCCCTCTGCTTCACCATCCTGCTGGAGGCCATCGAGCGCTTCACGGAGCCCCACGAGATCCAGCAGCCGCTGGTGGTCATAGCCGTAGGGGTGGCGGGGCTCATCATCAACCTGCTGGGGCTCTGCCTCTTCAACCACCACGGCGTCGGGGGCCACGGGCACGCCCACGGCCACGGGCACTCGCACGGCGGCCGGCAGCACCCCCGCGGCGGCCCCAAGCCCGAGCAGCCGCCCGGGGACGGGGAGGCTGCGCTGCACCGCGAGGAGACCAGCACCTTGGTGGAGAACTGCAGCAGCTCCAATGGAGTCAGCCAGGAGAAGCTGGGTAAGCCCCGCTTAAGCGCCGCTGCCCCAATCCACGCGTAGAAAAGCGAGAGGGGGTCCTTTCCCCGGGTAGGGCGGTGGCCGTCCCGGTCCCACCTGGTGCGGGCTCTGTGAGGACCATCTGTCCCCAGTCCTGGGAGAGAGGCGAGAAACTTCCTTAGCAGCTCTTGGGGCACATGGCTGTTGCACCTCTTCCTCACGCCTTTCCTTCGGATACCCTAAGCTGCATGTTTGTCTTGCAGACAGGTCAGAGTGTAAAAGAGTCTTAGGATAAAGCAGTTTGCCCTGGGAAAAAAGTTGGTTCTGCAAGGGAAGGCACATGACAAGCGTTTCTTGCCTAGCGACACGACCTGTCACAAGACGCTGTCCTAATGCCATCCGAACTGGCTGCACATCAAATGGAGTGCGGCTCAGTGCCTCGGTCCCGGCAGCTGGATTGCTCCATTGGGTCAGTTGTCAGCTACCTGGGAAGCTACTCTTCATCTAAACCGAACATACTGAAGTCTATTCCACTACAATAACGTTGTGCTTCTTCATAGCATCGGTATTAATAGGAAGAAGTCTTGGAAATTGCCAGTCAGAACTGTGGAAGCCAGAATGTGGAGCATGCTGGTGTTGGGGCACATGTGTGGTGTCTTGGAATAATTTTTCTTTAGCTTCCTAAAGCATGTGCCTTCCCACTCACCTGCACACAGACGTACGTTTAGAATCTTCCTTTCCCAAGTGTGGTTAAACTGTTTCATGAGTAGGAATTTTTTGGGTTATTTTTTAATGGATCCAGAAGTCTGGATAGTTCATTTTGAAGCTGCTTGGTCAAAGCCAAGTATTGCGTGCTAGAGGACTGAAAGGTGTGTGCGATTGCCGTTTCTCTGTTCTTAGGGCATCCTTGTCACCAGAAGGAGTGGACTTCAGGCTTTGAAACGAATTTCTCTCATTCAATTTCAGGGTGACATCAGCAGACCATTGTTGTGGCTTAAAGGGAGCTTTAATTGATCGGAGTGAACTTTGCTACAGTTTCAGGTTTTTTGTGGTCAGAGGTTCCAATACACATTTGAGGAACTTAGTTTCTGTTTCTCCAATTCCAGGTTGGCTTTGGAAAGACAGGTTTTTCAAGAGGATAGGAAAGTTCCTCTGAATATACTACACTATTTTCTTACCACATAATAAGCTCTTAGTGTTGGTTTAGTTCCAACGAAGGTGTCCTAATAATTAGTTTCAAACAATGTAAAATTCCCTTAACCCTTTGTCTCATAGATATCTTGGCTCGGGAATTATTCTTGCATGGTGAAAAGTTGTGCTTTTAGCGACGTTTTGGACTAGTTAGACCAAAAGTTAACTTAATAGTATGGATTAAAATGCATATTGTTGTGAGCTAACTTGTATGGAATGTCTCATGGATGTGCTTCTGGCAATAACAAATAATTTGTTGTGGGTATTTAGGTGGTAATAGGGCATAATTTTGGTCGCAGTGAAACTTTGAAATAAGTTTATATTTCCTTCTGTGCCCTGTCATGATTATGTAATGGTTGGAGCTATTCATAGTTTGCCCATGGAAAAGTTACAGGTAAAGGTGATAGGAGACTTGGGAGGAGATGTAGAGGTAGTCCTGTGGGGTGGTCGTGTGCCTTCATTAGAAATTGCAGAGTGGGGTAGTCCCTGATTTCCTAAGGTGGAAGTGAAAAGGACCTTAGGGGCTAGTCCTGTGCATGCACTTTATGTAAAGTAATCAGTTTATTGCTGCATTTCAATGAACATATTTCAAATGGACCTGTTTTAACTATTTGCCATAAAAAAATATTCAAGAGCTTTCTGGGACTGTGTTTCCTGTTACCCGCTCTTACAGACAGCTGTACTGACTTTTCAGATCTCCATTATTCCAAGTACTTGGTACTGAGCAGAGCGTTCCTCTTTCCTTGCTCTCATCATGGACCTCCAGGTCTGAACTCTGTAACCTAAGACATTTCCCTCTGATGTATTTACTTCTCTGGAAAGTTACAGGCCCCATGTTCCCTAACTCCTAGAGGTAGTGTGGAAAATGTAGCTGGAGCTTCAGGGCAGAAGCGTACTGGATGAGGTAATGAGCTGGGGCTTGGAACTCAGCCTTGGTAGGAGCCCACTCCTTCTTCAGGGAGGAGAGGACTTGTGCACGCTCCACGATTGCAGAATCGCAGCCACGAGAGCAGAACAGCAGAACTGCACTTCTTATTAATGTGTTAATGTTTACAAAGCTCTGAACTTAATAACCTCAGAAGCAGTAAGCTCCTTGTTTCAGTTTGTCAGGCCAGGGGCCAGTGCCTGTTGAATTTCTTTAGCATTGGAAGTATCCAAAGAAGAACTTCTGGAGAAAAGCTGAAGGTTAATCATGTACGAGTCTCTCCAGTTTGAACACTGGAAGATGATTTTCTTTCAGAAAACATTCTTCTTTGTAATGATGTGTGTATTTATTCCCATGTAGCTGGTTAGCTGTGTTGGAGTGGTAAATATTGCAGACAGTTGTGACAAAGGAGGGCACTAAAATGTTCATTTATGCACAGTCCATGACATATGTCTTTGGACATCAGAAGCTGTATGTCACTCACTCAAAAGCTATATGTGACTTGCATAAAAAATGTAATTTTACTACTTATTTATTTATTCTGAAATATAAATAACAGTAGTTCATAGCCTCTGAGAGCTTCAGTGATAATTTACACTGCCCTATAGTCAATTCTGATGTTAAATGCTGCATTTTAAACCTAAAATTTCAGCTGATTGTATCTCACGGTCCTGCTGGCTCCATGCGCCATCTTGGAAAAACTTCCTTTTCCTTGAATTCAGAAGCCTCTTGAAAATGCATTGATAAACCTGAAAAGAAGCTTCTACACAGCTGTATTCATACAGCTTTTGAGCTTCTGGCTTCAAATTTTAATATGAAAGAGCAGTGCAGTCCTATGGTTAAAGAGAGATTTTAGCAATGTGATCAGTCTATGGGTGCTTCAAAGGAAGGAACAAGTGTGAGTAACTGAGCTACTTAAACCAGCTTTTTAACGTATGCTCTATAGTTCTGCATGTTGTTTAAGAAACAAACGGTGAATAGACAAATGGTTAAAAAGCTGGAAAAGGTCAAAGTAGTTTTTAGTAGAATAAGTTAAAACATGGTCATCTTCATTCTTTGCCACTCTACATCTTTAAGCTCCATGTAGAAACAGTTGCCTTCTAAGACTATTTAGATCACGTACTGGGACGACTGAATTTTCCTCAGCCACAGAAGATGTTGCTAAGTGTGTGGGTTGAGTTGCTTTTCGGTTTCATACTCAGTGTGCCATGCTTACCATTGGATGTGATTTTATAAGGAATTACAGTAACATGTTATATTAACGTGTTGTATATAACGTGCTCGTGCCTAACTGTTTTATTGTTTTCTTGTCAGGTGATATGAAAGATGACATGAGTGATGTACAAGTAAATGGGAATGCTGGCCATTATCCTCTGGATGAAGAGGAGGTTGAAGAAGACTCTAGTGCACAACTTAACATGCGTGGAGTTTTTCTGCATGTTTTTGGAGATGCCTTAGGTTCAGTCATTGTGGTAGTGAATGCCTTGCTCTTTTATGGGTTGTGGAATCCATGCCCCGAAGATGGGCCTTGCTTTAATCCATGTGTCAATAATCATTGCATGGAAAATGCTACTTTATCCCAAGCACTTGGCAGAGCTAACAAGTCCGAGCAAGAGAGCGTTACTGTGGCTGGTCCTTGCTGGTTGCTATATTTAGATCCTGTCCTTTGTTTGATTATGGTCTGTATACTCCTATACACAACCTACCCTTTACTTAGAGAGTCAGCCCTTATCCTTCTACAGACTGTTCCCAAACAAATAGATGTCCATTCTTTGAACTCAAAGTTACGTACCCTCGAAGGAGTCGAAGCAATCCATGAATTACACATTTGGCAGCTAGCAGGTAGTAGGATCATTGGCACTGCTCACATCAAGTGTCCTGACCCTTCCACGTACATGATGGTGGCAAAGCGCATCAAAGAGATCTTTCACGACGAAGGGATTCATGCAACTACCATTCAGCCTGAGTTTGCCAGCGTTGGCTCTGAGTCAGGGAGAGGGAAATGCGAGCTGCCTTGCAGGACTCAGTGTGCTTTGAAGCAGTGTTGTGGAACAGGAGAAGATAGTACTGCAAAGAAGACAGAAAAATCCTCATCACTTAGTATTTCTTGTTCAGAAGTTGTCATTGAATTTCCGAAAACGAGGAGGACTAAGTCGGAGAGCATCCCTTCAGTGAAGCTGGAGGCGAACACCGATCAAAACGAGCAGTTTGAGTCATCTTTGTAACTCCCTGAAGGGTGCTACCTGAGTTGTGGTGACTTTGTCAACAGCTGTGTTGCAAGAGGAAGAGACAGACGTTTGAGATGCAATTTTGCCAAGTAGTGTAATTGCTGAAGTCCTTGTTCTTGTCATATTGCTAAATATAGAATGCTTGTTTTAAAGAATATAATGTCACTGTCATGATACAATGTGTTTGTGTTGACTTTGTTTGACTGAGACAGACAGAAAGTGCACCGATGCTGTAACACTTCATAAAACCAGTTTCAACATTTCAGCAGAGACACTTTTTGCTGTGCTTCAAATTAAGATACTTTTTTCCAGTGAAAAGGTATTTGAGGGATAAACGTGTAGGAACTCAATTTGTGTTACAGATTTCTTGGACCTACTTTCTCCTTTAATATTTGATTTGTAGATATTTTAATATATTGTTTATTTAGAAGCCCTAAGAAAACCAAAGTTCATAGAACATTTTTAAAGATATAACTACTAAAAACTGGAAACCACTTTGCAATTTCACATATTTTTCTTAAAGCTATGTAATAATAATAAATGTGAAGGCTTTTCTAATGAATTTATCGCACAGCATATTTTAAAGAGAACATCATGTGATTGTCAGAAATTGTCCCCTCTTATTCTGGTAAGGTAGCAAGGTAATTGAGAACAACAGATGTGAAAGGAGGTTTTTTCTGTCAGAATGGCTGTTCAAGCTACTGTATACTGCTCTGTGATCAAGACAAGAGACTGGTCGATAAAGTAACACAGACTTCTACATTGTATAGATTTTCTGCTGTTTTCCCTTACTTCCAAGTTGTATCTGGTCATGAAAGTCTTCGAGTTTTAAAGAACCCTTGACTCAACAGTGCTATCAATAAAGAGCTGGAGCTTCATATTTAGCTTATGCTGAGTTTACTAAGATAAAAGAGTTACTTATGTCCATAAGTGCTCTGTCGGGGGAGGTCTGCCAAGCACTGACAGTATAACTCAGGCTTTGAAGCACAGACAGCAGCTCCCTAACAAGTCATGTAACAGTGCATTTTGCTTCTAGCTGAGTGTGTCTGTAAACACTTGCAGTGATTTCAGTCCTGGTCCCCACTGTGTCCTCAGGAGCCCTCCACTGACTTTTGAGGAAGTGGTGTAGGGAGTATTACACTCACTGTATTTCACACTTCAAGATGTTTATGTATCACATAATTTCACTTCCTCAGTATCCGAATCTATGGTTTAAAATCTTGACTCAGTTAATTGACAACTGGCTCTAACGAAGCTGTTACAGTGTGCTGCCAACTTAGACCTTAGGAAAGGAGAAACTGCTCTGTGGACTCTGTGAATTTGGCAGAGACTAGATGAGTTGAAAGATAAAACATACAAGAAATCTGATCTAAAACACTGGCCCTTTTGATCCACTCTCACGTTATGTACAGGAACTAATGTCTTGTGATTAATGGATTGCTCCTATGTGCAAAACTGGAAAACAACTCAGATCTTCCATTGTTTGCTCTTTGACTCTGGATGTGATAAAAACTTTGCCTCAGTTTCCCTGTCTTCAAATGGGGATAATACCTACCTCACAGGGGTGTTGTGAGGCTTAACTATTGTGTGAAGAGCTCTGAGATCTGTTACTGGAAGGCACTGGAAAGAGGATAAGATACTTGATTACCTGGCATTTACTACTTCTACAAATGTATTGCAATACCTAGGCATAACCAGAGGGAATTGAGGATAGTTTTGGCCTTATGAAATTCTTTGATGCTGTGGTTTTCAGGTTTTTAACAGTATTTAAATGTAGATTTTTTTTAGAAAGAATGTTTTGTTAGTGAAGGGAATGTAGCTTTGCCTCCAGATATGCAACACCTCCCTACTTTGCATTTCTAATTTGTGTCTTGCATCATAATTGCTCCTAAATAGTATAAAATAGCCCTGCTGCTCATCTGACTGGATTGGCCCAAGTCATGTCAGTGGTCTTACCCAAGCTCTCAGCAGAGCATTGCAGTCAACTCTCGATTATCCATGGGTGGGTTCCCAGTGTTGTGCATTCACTGTGCAGTCTGCAGAGCCAGGACCAGCCCCCTGTCTCACGCCACGCTCTGGCCAAGCGCTGTGTGCCAAAGCATGGGAATGCTGGAGGTGCTGGCTCCGCTTCCAGGGAGCCCCATCACAGGCTGCATTGCCTGGATGCAGCACAGCACTGCCCCAGGGGTTTTGCCCCTTGGCTGCTCAGATGCATCCACAGGAAGCTGTGGGCTATGGATGGGTGGGCTTGGCTTTGTGCTGGCTTGGGGAGGTTGGTGCTTTGCAGTCACCAGCATTGCTCACCTTTTTCTCTGTTTATGTTTGTTGTATAGTCTCATAAACTAACTTAAATGTGTTAATATAGTATTTATATATGTTTTTGTTTTGTCTGAATTACCTTAACTCTTTTTTCTGTTACCTGTATATGATCTAGAGTTGACTGTTAAATGAAATCTTGTAGGAGACTACGTTTGCAGAGTATGCTACCACTGCTACTATATTACAGAGTATTAACCAAGTAAATTTTGTAATGACAAAATAGTATTTTTTTTTAAAACGTGTATCCTTGCTTTCTATGGTAAACTTCCACTAATTATTTTCATCACTAGTTTAAAATTGGTCTCAATCATTAGTATGAATTGTTGAGGTCCTGCTGTATATCACTAATGCACCATAGAACTACTGCTTTTTAGTTTATTTAAAATAATACCAAGAAATCAAACCATGGTAGCACTGAGAAGTCTGGCTTCTCTCCTGTTGCTCCTATAAAATGAGGGCAACTAGTAAGTCATAACAGTTACCATCATTGGTTAATAGTCTCAGTAAATGCATCTGAATAAATGGTCTTGTAGTCGCAAATTCAATTTTAAACTATTTAATTTTTTTTTTTTTGATGGTGCCAGAAATCATATTTTTCTATTTCTGTGTCCATTGCAGGCAATGGCTAGCTAAAAAGACAAAAAGCTCTTCCCCTCATTATTTTAAGTATCAGGACAGGATGCAGAGGAGACAGTGATGATGATGATGATGATGATGGGGGCAGAAGGGGGAGTTGCGTGCCCTCTGTGTCATGTGCCCTGTTGCACGTGCAGCACCAGCTGGTGTTACCAGGGCCCTTTAGTCTCCCTAGCCCTTGATGGTAAACTCCCTGAAAGCATAGAGTGAGGTCAAGGTGGTGGCTGTGCAGCAGCAGGAACACAGTTTGTCTGTTCTGGCTGTAGGGGACCCGACTGTAACCCGCTAGCTTGTGAAATAGCTTGATTTTGTTTTTTAACTTGATCTGTCTGGGGTTATACAGACATGATTTGTTCTGAAGATCACAGTTTAAGAATACTGAGAGCATTCAAAAGCACTGCACAGTCTCTCTTTCTTTTTTTTTTTTTCCCCCCCACAATGCATGAAACTAGTGAATCTCATGTAAGTGAACACTGCAGTGGTGGGGAGCTAATTGTATTGTGTATCACATTCCTGAATTTTTAAAATAAAAACAATTATGGAACACTGATTTTAAGGAAAAATAAGTTTGTACTTCAGTGTCTAGATTGTTTAGGCTTCTGATTAAATGTGCCAAGAGATGTACCAAACATCACTGGATGAAATACTTTACCCTTACTACGTGTCTCATCCAGGAACATGCTATTTTAGAATCACTTCCTAGATTATATCTGCACCTACGGTACAGTGCAGAACTAATTCAGACACTCAGTGGGCTAGCCACAGTACCATCAAGCTTCCTTTTTAGCAGAGTAAATTGTTTCTGTGGAACCCCTAATAATTGTAGCTCAACTGCTTTCAACACCCAGTGTGGGCTTTTGGTAATATCTGTAGCTGCCACATCGCGGTGTGCGGTATGGACATACACAGAGTTATGCAAAAGAACCAGCCCCAACTTGTGACTCCCCAAAAGTCATGGCAAGGGCTCAGTCCTGAAAATTTCTGTATTCTTAAATAGTTTCATCGGGCTGACGAGTACTTACTTGCACGCCAGGAATTACTTGTGGGAGTGAGTCAAAAGCTTCTGCCAGTGCAGCCTGGCTTTTAAAGAAAAAAAGTACCTAAATTTTATGGATGTATTAAAATCAGGACTGGTGTGGTGTTTCTTAGTTTGCTGTAGAAATACTGTCAGTTTGATACAATTCCAGGATTTATTCCCTTTTGTCGTTCTCCAAAAAGAAATGGAAAAAAGCCCACTGAGTGTCCTAAGACTTGTTAACAAGTTTAGCTAAACTGATGTTGCTGTTAGCTTCTGCAGTCGGGCCATCTGAATTTATTAAACACTGCCTGGTGGAGTTTGGGGAGGAGGGATAAAGATTCTTGCCATTCTCCTTCCCCTGCCCCCTGCTTTGACTGCACTTTCTAATCTCTTCAGCTATGGAGAGACCGGGGGGTTTGAGGGGTGAATTTTGTAACTAGATTTTCCGAGTTCCACGTGGAGGCACACTATATTTAAAAGCATATAAATATGCTCTGACTATTTTAGTTCCATAGCATAGCATCAGTTACACCCTTTTTAGGTATGCATTTAAGTGGTTCAGGTCCACAGTATCTTTGGTTTTTCCTTCTCTGCTAGACAGAAGGAGATGGATGCTCCATTTGCCTGAGCTAAGGCCAGACTTGACAATTTTCCAAATCAAACGTAGCTTTGCTGATAGCAGAAGGTCTGATTATTCCTTGTGACCTTTGCTTTGTGTGGTTAGCTGCCTGTGAGGTACAGCACCGTGTTTTAGCAGGCTCACATTTATATTTTTTGCATTCACCGTGTTGTCTAACTAGTCGAAAGCAAAACCACAAAGCTGAAAAATACCTTTCATCTGTATGTCTCCAAAAAGCACATGGGATTAATTTGGCTTCTTTTTTTCATGTCCTGGATCCTGTTTCTGAACAATGTTAAAATATAATTGGCATAGCTTGTTCATTGATGATGTTTCTTTTTGCCTTCTTTTAAAATAAAGAATAATATTCTTTTTTCCTTTTTTTTTTTTTTTTGGTTTTGTTTTTAAATATTAAAGTGCTGAGAAAATAAATGGAGCTCTTGACTGTCAAATACATTTAGTTGGGATTTCTTTCTCAGATCAGCTCCTAGGAAGGAATCTAACTAGTAGAAACGCACTTTCAGCATCTCCCAGAACCTCAGAAACAAATGCAAAGAGCACAAATAGAAGAAGAGGTTAGTAAATGGGTTGTAAAGTCCTGCCCTCCAACTGTCTGGGTTCCAGGTGCAATTAAAAGAACAGTTGCTCAGTTCTAGTATCATGAAGAGCTAATTATGCAAAAGGCATTTTTTTTTATCTTAAAGGAAAACAGCTTTTGAAAAGAATAAAAAGATCTTCTTGACCTGTTAATTGTCCGTCGTTAAATATCTGACGTAAGGGTCAATAAGGTAGGCTTTCTAATAGGAGTCTATACTGTTTTTTCAATGTCTTTGGAAGAAAGCTGCTTTAAAGCAGAAGATGCTTTGATACTTTCCAGCTTCACTTGTTTCAATTCAGAAACACTGCAGTGTGCACAGTTTTTTGGGAGAAAAGGACTGACTGCAGGTGCCAGCACTGGTGCTAAGGAGGGCAGGATGGTGACCAATACCTGGCTTGAGCTGTTAGTAAGCTTGCAGTGATGAGTTCATTTTGGAGCCCTTCACTGGTGCAGCTTCAGCAGCATCTTTTTCTGCTTCAAGAGGCAGAAGTGATTCCACATTATTAGTTATGGGTGCAGGAGGGTATGTTTGGTTGTGCTGTAAGCACTGCATGTAAGCTGGAGTCTTGCCATTTTCCAAAGCTACTTCTACCTCTTCATGAAAAGATGTGATTTAAACTTGCTATGAACATCCTTTATGAAACGTACTGGTGTGGGAATACTAAATTAGCTGGAAGGGAAGCTTCAGGTCTATAGCTTACTTTTGCTTCTACACGTACCTCCCCCCATGTCATTCCTAGACCTCCTACCCCAGACAGTTGCCTGACCACAAGGACCAAATCCAGTTTCCAGAACAACTCCTTTCTGCTTTTCCATCAGAGGAGCTAATGTCACAGGAGAAGGGTGGGGTGGGAGTGTCTGGCTCCAGGCAGACAAGTACTTTCAGCAGGCACCTTCTCAGGCTGATCCATGCTAGCATCCCAAATCTGGCATGAAAGCCTTGCCACTGAAACTTTGGCTAGCATTTATATATATTTGTGTTTTGGTTTATCTATATTTTATTTTGGTGACAATCAACATAAACTTTAAAAGGGTTGCTGAGACCAAATGGCAATCCCCACCCCCAATCACCCAAGCTCTGTTTCTAGTTACAGCATTGGTCGGCTTCCCAGCGCTTCCCTCCTGCACCAGCTCCTGCAGCTAAGAATAGCCCTGGTGATGCTGTGGAACAGGATGTGCAACCTGCTGGGCTTCCTGCATTTGTGCTCATGTTGCTGGCCTGGGCTGAAGCCTGTCCTCATCTTCCCCTGGACTCACTGGGTGGATTTGTTAGATTTAATTTCTTGGATTAGGTTTGCTGCGGGTTGGCTCGCACTTGTTTCTGTTGCATTCTGTGCTATAGGCAACTGCACTCTGCAGTATAGGCAAGACCTCAGCCGAGGGACATATTTACTTGCTGCCACTCTTCTGTGCTTCAGAGTGTGTTTGCTGAGTGTAAGAGGATGCTGCTGGCCTGCTGCAGACCTGGATTCAGCTTCACTGCTTGGTCTGATGTTACTGTGTGATCCCTCTAGCTGAGGGTGCAGCGAGTACAGCACGGGGTGTCTCTGCAGGTAACTAGGTCACTGCTGCTTACTTGAGCTGGGTGCTCATACTCCTAGTTCAGGAGTGAGCAACACTCCCACAGATAAATGCTGCACATACTGCTATACCCTCAAGATTTTTTCATTAGGCAGCTCTGACTGGAGACTCAGTCCATCATTTTATCCTGTGCTGCTTTGGGCTCTCCCCCAGTCAGTTGCAGACAAGCACATTTTCCCTTGAGAAAGGGAATATGTGAATAAGCAAAATTTGGGTAATGATTTTCACTTGTATTTTCGTGGGCATGTGAGAAGGTTCTGACCCAAATGGATGGAGCTGATTCTGCATGCTTCCAGCTGAGCGTTAGGAGGGGTTGGGCTTAAGCACCAGGTAAAATCCAGGCTCAAGCTCAAGCAGTTCATCCTAAATATTCATACTGCCAGAGGTCTTAGACTTCTGTGTCATGCTAGTTTGAAGTCATTTTCTTTTCACATTGTTCTTCAAAAAAAAAAAAAGGAAATAATTGTGTTTAATTATCACAAGAATTATTACCCAGCCCTGGTATGTGTGTTTCCAGTCCGCTGAAAACCTCCCTGCATGCAGCAGTGGCACAGTAGAGACACTGACGAGTTAGTCGGCAAGTTATCGCTAAAAAGGAGGTGTTTGGTGCATATGCTTGAGCTTGGAAGCGGAATGACACTTGGCACCATAATGTCCCAGTTATCTTTTTCTGAAGGAGTAGGAAAACTGCAGAACTAAATATTGAGTCAAGCTGTGTGGGCAGAGCTCCTGTGTTGGAGCTGCACTGACATCACAGCCGCAGCGTGACATCACGGGTCGTATGTGAAAAGCCCAGAGCGTCACCCAAGCTGTGTGTGTTAATCAAAACCTCAGTAACATTTACTGAAAACTTGCATGGGTTTTTTTTTTTTTCCCTTTCCCCATTCCCTTAATGCTGAGAAGTTGGACCACACAGCTGAGGGGAGAGTGTGTAGCTCAACTGCCTTGCAACACTGTGTGCTGCTCTGAAAAACAAAGGTGTCCTTGAACCCAAAATTTGAACGCCACTGCACCTGGTGTGCCCTTTCTAAAAGTATCTACAAAAACAAGGTAATGTCAAAACAATGTTTCTCTACTGAAAGCTGGTGAGATACTCAAGTCCACAGCTTCTGCAGTAGCCTTCTGTGATGCTCTTATTTGCTGTCCTCTTCCCAGAGAGTTATCTGAGTTACTATTACTGCGTGTGCATGCAATAATTAATGTGGCATGGAAAAACAATAGGGCAGACAATGGAGCTCTTTAGATTTTTCTTTAAGAGTAGAAAAGCTGATCTACAAGATTTTTGCCAAAACTTTTTTTATCTCTGATAGTATCAAAAAGGCAGGTAAATTCTCCCATGGTGGTCACTCTGGTTAGTAGAGAGCAAATGAAATTATGTCATCAGTGGAGAAAGATGAGCAATGGAGCGTGTATGGGTTTTAATTTTGGAGTGGTTATCATTTCCTTCTCCTGCAGCTGCTTTAATGAGGGTAATGGTTTCCTTTGGTTTTCCTCTATAGCCCTGCAGTGCTCAACAGCTCATTACTGAGAGACCTACACTTGGAGTCCATGGAAATCCAAGTTAGTGAAAGACATGGGAAAACACGCTTAAACAGATCACAGCTGAAGCTAAGACCTTAATCTTTCTGAGACAGAAGGTAGCCAGCACAGCCTCAGCTGTTCCATCGTGAAAGGTTAGTGTGAAGTACCAAGCGTAACTCACTGCTACAGAGATGGTGTAGAAAATCAGGTAACAGCAGTTTTGTTTCACACCCGAGCATATGAGAAGTAGCCTCTCTCTGCAAGAGACTGCAGCTTGGCAAAAATAATGTCTTCGCATGGGAGTTTGTTGCTGGCAGTGGCTGAAATCCTCATAGAGCAGTATTTCTCCAAATGACTTAAGGTAAAGTCAAATATGGAGGGTTCTTATGCAACATGAGAGTTCCCCTTTCGAAACAGTGAAGAGAAGAAGTCATTGGTCTGGGCTAGGACAAAAATTAAACAAGATAAACAAGGATGGACTGCTGCCATCTTTCCCTTCCCCTTTATCTCTAAAACTGCAGATCTGAGGTTAATGCAGTGCAGAGTGTCTGCAAACCAGCTATGCTTTAATAGATCTTACTTATTTCGATGATGATGGTTTGAAAGTTCCTCTAGGTAACAGAAATATTTCTATATTTTAAAATTCAAATGCAAATATTTTTTAATATTACTAAGAATATTATCAAATTAAATAATTGATTCTCCTTATAAAGCATTTAATTAATTATTTACTTATTCTATATCCTTGTTTCTAATCCACAGAACATAAACTTAATTTTCAAAAACCTGTCCAATTTTTCCTAACATATTATTTTTCTTTAATATCAGCTAGAAAAAAAGGAAGTTTCAGTTCATAAAAAGTGGAGCTAACCACACAATTTGGGTAGCAGGTCACTCACCACTAAGAAGTGTTTCAGCACTTTGCAGAGCTGAGTAGCTATAGACCATGCTGTGAAAACAGGGACCAAGTTCACTTCTGTTAACTTTTGGTTATTAAAAAAACAAAAAAGCAGTCTTAGAAAGAAATCGGGGTCTGACAACCCAGCAGGGTAATGGGAAATAGGGTGGAAAATGATGGGAAATGGGTAATAGGGTGGAAAAATGTTTGCTTGAACTTCATGAAGAGAAGCTACTTTAGTGGTACATAAGAAAATGTATCTGTTCCTAAGTTGCATTTTAATTTGTACTATACAAATTAATCCTTCAAGACACTGGTCATGTGATGGTGGATTTATTCCAGAAATACCAGATTAGATCCTGTCCTATGCAGTGATTTATCCAGCCAGTGAAAGTATGGTAGGGGAGGAGTGAAGAGCATGATAGATGCAGTTCTGGACTGTACATCACTCAGCTACTCCTTCCAGGACCTGTGATCCTTCTTTTAAATAATGTGGGAGTGTGTTGGGGGTTTTACCCAAACACGATCATTCTACTTTTCAAACAACTTGGTTCTGACAGGAATTTTGTTCTGACAGATTCTTTCTGAAGGGGATTGTCTTAACTGAATTGGCTTCAAGGTATCTTCCTGTGACAATGCCTTCAGGGGCCACGTGCTGGCTGGCTGAGCGACACGGTTTTCCTGTGCTCAGTAGAAGTGCAAGACTCTGAACCAAGTCAGGCTGAATGGAGGGTATTAAAGACCTGGAAATGTGGAAGAATATGCTGAAGATGGGGCTAGATTAATTCTCAACACTAAGCCTTTGCTAAGAAAAGTTGGGCTCTTGGGCTTTGGGGGCGGGGGGGATTGTTTTGTTTGTTTGTTTCATTTTTTGTTTGGTTGGTTTGGGGTTTTTTTACTTTCTGCATCTGTGACTAACCCCAAACAAAGCCACTCATATGTAGAGGAGGAAAACTTAATATTCATTGCAATTTCACGGAGGTGTTTTTTGGTAGGTTCAAGGTGTTTACTAAGTAAATTGAGTAGGATGGTACTGATTGTTACAGTACCCCTTAGAGCATGTTTCCCATCTCACTTTTCATCTCCGATAAGTAGATTATGAATATAAGAGCCTGCCTTGGTACAGTATTGGGAATTCTGACTGAAAAGAGCTCTCTGTTCATAGCACATGCAGGGCTCTGACCTCTGTCATGCTTTTCATCCCTCAAACTCTGCTAGATCGTGCTTCAGGAAATACGAAGTACTCTCTGAGACTCAAAAATGTGACCGATTTCTTTGTAGAAGCTGTGGTTCTCTGAGGCGTCTCATTTATCTCCATATGGACTTCAGTTTCGCCCAAAGGCTAAAATTTCAATTTAAGGATGACCTCGGAGATGGGGGTGGCTTGTAGAAATCTCAAGAAGCATCCAGCAGGACTACAGCTGTGCTAAGGAAAGAGGCCATCCTCTCTTGGATTGCACCCCAAGCTGACCCAGTCTGAGGGATGGAAAACCAACAGTCTTCCTCAGAGAGGTCTGGATTGCTCCTGGCTAATCCTGGCTGCACTGATTTTAGAGCAACAGCACATGGGAGAAGTGAGGGCATGACTGCCATGAGCTGAGATGTGCAGGCCAGCTAATTTGTGCTCTGAGCACCTCCTGTCACAGAACACCCATCTAACAGCAAATGCATGCACAGCACTGGCCCTCAGTGTTTGAAACTTCCACTCTCTCTATAGGAAAGGCCTCCAAATGCAGGCCATGTGTGGCATAGGTGTAAAGGGAGCAACAGGCTGGTGGAAATGGCACCACCAGTGGTGTAACAACTCTGATACTGGGCTGCCACTCCAGTTCTGAGATTAACACTGTCACAGAATTTAGAACTGATGAATGAGTCTTGAAACTCAATTTATGCAGAAATAACTGCTTAAACTTGGTTACTTCTTGTTCCCTTGTGCAGGTGGCTTTTCTAGGCTGTCTGCTTTTTCCACAATAACTTCCAAGCCATGCCTAGGCAGGGGTTGTTGCCTCCCAGCATAGCACTGATCATAGGGGTAGGTATCCTCCAGGCAGGGATGCTGGATGCTTCCTAATCTGGCAGTGAGGAAAAACATCCACCATGAGAGGGTTTGCAGTGTTTCACTAAATAATTAATAGATACTAATAGGACTTTGGAATCACATGGACTCTGACTTTTCATGCAATGCTGTACAGTGTTTAGGTAAAAGGGTAAAACTATACCTACTCTAAAACAAATCTATACCATAACATGGAGGCAGAAAGACAGACAGAATTAGGAGTATTACTTCCTTCTCTAACAGGAGTCAAGCTGAGACAGAGATCAAGAGTTTATAAATGTTTTCTGTTTAGTTGTGTTCCTTTCGCTTGACTTCTTGTTAGAAGGCTGGAAACAGACTTCTGTTAACTTTTGGCTATTAAAAAACCAAAAAGCAGTCTTAGAAAGAAATCGGGGTCTGACAACCCAGCAGGGTAATGGGAAACTTAATAAATATCCTGTTGTTATAACATCTGTCATTTTAGCATTAACAAGCTCATGACTTTAGCTATTGTATGATCACAGCTCCACTCTGGAGATTAGGGGAAAGGCTGTTAGACCTTTAAAGTAAAAGATTTCTGCCCAGCAGGATGCTTTAACCTCTTGTATCCTGGAGCAATTTAGGTAAAGCAGCTTGAAAATGATATAGAGACAGACTCCTGTGCATGTCAGTTAGGAGAGATGCAGAAGCAGTTAGACTCAAGGATTTTCCTAATTTTGTTCTCTTTGATGTCAAGAAGAACCAGAAAAAAAACCCCAACCAAGCCCAAAAGAATGTGGTGGGGTTTTGTGGTTTTTTCTTAATTTGATCACACGTTGATTTTCTTAAAGGTTGTAGAGAAGAGATTTAAGAGACTGTCTTATTAATGAATAAACATCAATGGACCAAAGCTATGGTAGATGTCCATTGCTTGTAGGGCAGTAAATATATATCAACCACAAACACAGAGTGGTATTTTGGTTCATTTAAAACAGGCCTATGTAAGAACCAGAGCAACTGCACAAATACTGAACTCCATACAGCGTCTCTCACCACCTGTTTCTGTGATTTCTTTAGCCTGTTGACTCATGTTTTTCTTTTCTGGAAGCTAAAGAAAATGCCTGCCATGTTGAAAATGCTCCTAGTTTGGTTTTAATCTCGGATGAAGTTCATCCAGAACAGTTCCATGGTGATAATGTTTCTGACTTCGTTATTTTTTGCTTTTATGTGTCAGGTGGTGAAATGAGAGCCCTCCACGATCTGTTTGCAGCCAATGCTTCCCTGGTACACGGCTTCTCACGCAGGGAGAAGCAGAGGGGCTGAAAGAAAGAAGCTGTCTTGGTGCTCAGGAGGAGTCTGTAGCATGTTGGATGCAAGCAAGAGCTGTGGCTTTAGAGGAGAGTAAATCCATCTTGTCCCAGAGCACTCAGTTGTCCTCCCTCATTGTCCTCTCTCAGGGCAAGGAAGCACCACATCCAGCCCACAGCCACCTCCAGGACCGATGTTGGTCTACAGAAGTATCACAAAAGAATCGTGGATCTCACTGGCTCACAGGATGTAAGGACAAACCACCACGTTCTCATGCTGCTTAGATGCTTCTAAAAAGCCCAGAGGCATCAGTAGCACTCCCAAGTGCTTCCAAGCCCTTGTGTGCTTTAGACAAGTGATTTTGCATAGAATTTAGGATCCTTAAAGCAGGTTTGTTTGCTTTAGACAGGCTTGAGATTGTCTTGGATATGCTAGTATTCTGTTTGGGGAAAAAAAATCTTATGTGTGCAGCAGAGATGCCATCTCGTGTGGCCTGACTGGAAAGCCCAGACATGATCTGGGGTACTGGGGCACCCAAGGCCGTGGCTCAGGTCTCTAGTAAGAAGATGGTTTACTTCATGTGCTTTCAATTTCTGTTCCTTTTAGTGATGTTAAGGCAAGGAGAGAAATCCACACCTTCCCCCCAAATTTTGAAAATACCAGCACAAACATTTCAGTAGCTGGTGGTGGTTTCACTGCAGAAACAGACTCGAAGGATGATGACTTTTTGTTTTGTAAAACACTTTAACTTCCTGTGTTATTAAAAAAACCCTGACTCCAAACCACTTTCCATTTTGAAATACTTTTGTGAGTGAAATTATAAGTTCAAGTTCTCTCCGTATTTTGAGTAGAACAAAACATTTGGACCCCAGTAGCTTTTGCTAAAGGCTTTCAGAGCTGCTAACATCTAGAAAGTCTGTTATTTGCATGGGTCTAATTAGAACCCATAAAAGAATAAGAGAAATTAAACCCAACAATGCAGTTCAACTGTAGTGCTAAGATCTTGCAATTAAACTGAGCTGTTGGATTATGCATAGTAGCACATGAATTACTCTTTAAGTGATAAATGTTGAACCAAATAATTATCTAAAGCTTTTGGGAAGGGATAATCAGTAAGGTTAGGCTGAGAAAAGACCGTACTGCTTTTGGAAAAAGAAATAAAAGTATGGCTTGATGAGAACACAACAAATTGTTCCCTGTGAATGAGCTGACAGGTTAGTCCACATTTCTTCTTTCTGAAATATGGGTGGCACCTTATGTTATTTTTTCCCTTTAAAACCAGGCAAAAATTAGAGTAATCAAAATACCAGATCTCCTGAGGCGGGTGGCAAAAACCCACAGAGGCGCTAATTTACGTCCTTCTCACTCCAGGAAAGAGAGTGCTGGGAAAAGCAGAGGCCGGCTGCGTGTTGGGGAGCATGGCTGTGCTGGGATGTTGCTCTCCCTTTGATGCCAGCACAACCTTGATAACATTTCAGTCTCTCACTCTGCCATGCCCGGGCTTGTGTGAGCGGCTGCCTCTGGAGGGGCTGCACCACTGCACCTTGGCTTCAATCCTTGTGGATGGCTGTACTCACCTTGCATGGCTGCAATCCTTGTGGATGGCTGTACTCACCTTGCATGGCTGCAATCCTGGAGCCCAGCTGTGCTGGGATGGCCATGGACAGGTGCCAGGGGACAGATTACAGAGGCCTGGCCGCCAGTGCCGGGGGACAGCCCCACACTTATCTCACACAGCAGCCCGGCACCACCCTGCCTCTCCCCTGGGCCCGAGGCCGCCCGCGGATCTCTGCGCTGGGGCTCGAGCAGGCCCCGGCCAGCAGAAGCGCCACAGCTTTCCAGCCCTCACGGCAGTTCCCTGAGCCCTCCACACTGCTCACTCTCTCAGGAGGTTTTATGCCAGCCTCCATGCCAGTGAATGGCCAGGCCACTGCCCGCAGGTCAGCCCCGCGTTCTTCTGCTGGTGGGTCCCTGTCCAGAGCTGCGCCACAACTGCCTCAGAAGGCGCTGGTGCTGCCCTCCCCGAGCGCAGGCCGCAGGGGAAGCCACGGCGAGGGGTTTTGTGGCAAAAGGAGCGACAGCGAGGCTTGCCACAGGGCCACTGCAGCACCCCAGTGAGGCGAGCGATTGCCCTCACGCTATTAAAATGCAATTTGCTGAAAGGAAACCGCTCCGGCCGCACGTACCCAACTGCAGCGTCCAAGCAGCGCTGGAATCGCCGCCACCACAAAAAAGCAGGCAGCCCCCATTAGCAGGGAAATTCATCTTTTACAAGAGCCACAATGCACCATTAGCTTTTAACCAGGTTTTAGGGGTGGGAAACAGCCTTCCTGTTGGGCAAACCCCAAGAAGGAAATAACTGGCTCCAAACATCCAGGGGCGGTGGGGAGTTCAGAGCCGAGTTAGCTCTGAACTCCGCAGCTTGAGCTCGCTGGTACAATGCAGCCAGCTCCTGCGCGTGGATGAGCCGGTGGCGGAGCTGCAGGGAGCTGCCCTTATTTATTTGTTCCTACGGCACAGGCAGAGACAAGAGCCCTGTTTTATGTTCCCCTGCAGGAAGGTGATAAAGTGCCCGGGAGCTGCTGGAAACCATTCTCCAATAAATTCAAAGAGAAAGGCCATTTTTTTTGCCTTGGAAGCTTGTGAGGGCTGAGGGATGCTGGAAGGCAGTGAAAACTGAGGCAGCGCATCGCACACTAGCGTGGCAGGAAGCCACCGGAGCAATTTTTCTGGTTTGTTTTGTTGTTCATTCTTTTTTTTCCCCTCAATGATTTTTACTCTGCCTGTGGCTAAGCAATCAATATCTCTTTGCCAACAATAAATATTCCAGGCTTTTAAATGATTATGTATTCCAAGATGAACAAATTAGGTAGTTTTTGCTGCCCTCTTGTACTCAAACTAATTCTGTGAGTCCAAATGGAAATTCAGAGAGAGATTCCTGAACCAGGCTCACTGGTGGAAGTAGATCTGAACAGGTCTGGCTTCAGCTGTCAGCTCTGTTGCTGATTTCTCTTCTTTCACTGAGATGAGCAGAAATTCAGGAGAGCTGTGTGAGTAGCTCCGCAGGCTGAATCCATCAGGCAGATGCATGCAGCTGAGCATGAGCCTGCCTGAAGCACTGCAACGCCCTTGTTTCCCTCGGCAGGAGGCTGCAGAGCTGAACTGGTGTGTCAAGCACAGCTCGGGCTGAGCAGCACTGGCCCAAATGCTGACCATGGGGTGCCACTTTAGCTTTGGCCTTTTGGTGCAGTGGCTGGTCAAGGAGTGTTCCCTAAGGACTTGCTACTAAAAGCAATCCTTCCCTTCTGATACCCACCCAGGGAGCCAGGCAGGAACCCATTTGGAGCCCTGAAAAGTCTGTCAAGGCTGTGACACTAACCAGTCCTATTCCCAGGTGTCTGAGGGAGAGCAAATGCACTTAATTAATCACCAAGGAAGCAATCTGATTTGCTTCTGAAGTGGGGTTATACGAATAAATTGTTACAGGACATATTATTTTCTTCGGTTTCCTATGCTCTTTTGCTGAGGTGGGGGAGGGATCGTGTAGCCACTCCTGCTGTGTTTCTCCCCTGGCATCAGTGCTGCTTGAACCCTTTAGCAGAGAAACTTTATAGGACAGCTCAGGAAACTTCTGACTCCATTTCCCAACTACTGCTACAAGAGCTCTTGCTCTAAAAGATTAAGATGACTGTGGAAGATGGAAGGCAAAGACACTGGGAATTTTTGCTAGGGGACAATATTGCATAGTAAAACACAGCCAGCCAGAGCAGGTGGACACCTAATGTCAGTGACCATCAGCCCCACTCGCTCATCCCCCAGAACTGTCACCCCCAGGTCCTAGCTTCCTGTTTATTAGGGGGATGGGGATCCATGTAAAAGGATTTCTCTCTTTCCCCCTTTTTTTCTGCAAGGGGATAGTGCTGCTGTTTTAATAGTGGCAATAGTGCACTACTTGTGCATTAATTCTCATCAGCTTGTACGTGCGTACAGGAAAAGCATGATGGGCTTGACATTTCCCATCAAGAAAATGAAATCCTCCCAGTTTCAGGTCACCCTGCCCTGGTTTTGTACCAAATCTTCTCAAATCAACAGCCATTTCATCTCAATAAGCTAATAATAACCCTTGCAAGCCTGTGAATCAGCAAAAAGCTCTCCACAGCTGCAACTGTCAGCAAAACAGGAGCTAACACAGTGGAGGGGTGGGTGCTGAAGAGGTTTGAGCCCTGGCCTGTGGTAAGTCTCAGGCAGCATTTGTTGAGCCAGACCCAGCTCAGAGCTTTGCCTCTGTCCTAGCCCACCTCCACCATGCTTGTGGTTGTCATTTGTGAGAGGAGTGAGCAGCAGAAGACCAGGCTGTACAAATAATTACCAAAGTCTTTACTTATCCTTTCTCTCTAAGGAGAATCCTCTGGCTGCCAGAAGAAGCCAGATAAATACCTTGTGTCTTCTACTACAACAGGAACCAGGTCTCAAAAAAATCTGCACTGGTGTCTGGTGGGAATATCTGGAGCACTGGAGCCTGGCCTGCTGCTTCTCATTGAAATCAGCAGGAATTCTGTCACTTGCTTCTCTGGCCCAACTCTGCTCATGTGGCTGGAAATCCCTGCAAAGAAAAAGCGGGTTCTGCTGCAAGGTTATTTGCAATGAGGGTTGCCAGGGAGTGGGCAAGCTGCCTGCTGGGAGACCCTCTGACCTGAGTCCCCCTGTAGCTCTGAGGGCTGATGTTCCCTATTTTTTCCCCGTGTGTTTTGCCCAAGGGAGCCTGCAGGTTTGCTGCTGGCCAGCAGGCAGTGCATGCAGCTGGGGGCCCAGAACTGAGGATGAACCAGAGAGATAAGCTATCTGTGAGCATAAATTCTTCTCTAGCCTTGCACACCCTGTAGGAAAAAGAAGAATTTCTGAAAAGGAGGGTGCTCCAAGAGAGGGGCTGGGCAGTGCATGCCTTGTTTCTCATCCTCTTTCCATCAGCACACACTGCTGAGTCCTTTTGGAGGCAGGCTAGAGAAGGAAAGACCCATCAGACCCAGTGTGGTGGTCCCTAGGTGACAACACTACAGCGGTTTACGAGCTTACGAACATGGGATGCTTCAGACACTGAGCAAATAGAAGGAAGACTCTGCCTAGCAGCTAAGCCCTGAGACCTTCTAATAACCAGAGCTCTTGTGGCTTTCTTCTTGTGACTCCTGTGTCTGGGTCCCCTGACACTGACCCACATGGCATGAGATTTGAAGCACATACTCCATAAGCCAGCGTGCTGGTCAAGAAACTGGTTTGGGCAATTTTTCAAACCTCCAGCACAATTTGGAGCATAACTCTCATGGGCTGCAGTGAAACTCCCAGGCAGGTGAGGTGGCTGAGCCAGCAGAGGTGTTGCAAGTTGCTGCTGAGTGCCACTGCTGCAGCAAACCCTGTGAGCAGCCAGTGACTCAGGTCTCTGCTGTATTTCCTAACGAAAGTCTGAAGGATTTGGTGTCTTTATTAATCACTGCAGCTCAGCTCTCCACTGTTAGTATCTTCCCATGGTTTTGTGTATCTTGGCATGTTTAGATAACCAAACAATTTTTTGAGTGCTCAGATGAGAAAAAAACACTGGTAGCAGACTCCCAGGAGGCAGCACCATGGGCTGAGTTAAAACTCCAGGGCTGTTCTGTGTTACACTAGTGGCCAAGGGAAAAACTCAGGACCACTGCACCATCACCATATGCTGCACTCTGTTTCAGGATGAGCCTGACATGGATGAAAAATAAGAGCTGGAATGGCTGAGCAAACAGGTCTGGAGCTGAGGAGAGTCTGTTTCCACCGTGCTCTGTGGAGTTTCTGTGAGCCAAGGAGTTTATGGGATGTGTTAATAAACGTGCTGCAGCACTCCTGCTAATTTAGTGTACTACACTCAGCAGCTCCCTGGGAGGCTGTACAGAATAAGCTGCATTTACTGCAGCCAAGGGGAGCTGCATCTTCTTGCTTGCTACACTGCTGCTTTGGTGGTACCTTTTGTGTCAGGTCTGAGATGTTTAGCAGCACCTGAGCACCCGGAATTTAACACCATGACCCCACCATATGTGCTACGCTGTGACCTCAGTCTTGACAGCGACCTCTTTGGCCTGGGAGTTTTTAGGTCAGGTTTGTTGCTCTGCCCATAGCCGGTGTACCTGCCTCAATGTCTAACTTGCTGCACTGCCTACTGCTTTTATTTGCACAAGTTTTCAAAAGTGTCAGAGTGGCCAGACCTGATGGACTGCCTGCCTGAAGTAGGTGGATGATCAGCTGAAGTGTTTGTTTGAGCATATAGATTTCGTGTTGTGATGTTTTAATTGCTGAGTTCAGCCTGCAAACTGAATTGGTGAACTCTCTCTGGTATTCCCTGTTCCTGAAGTGACACCCCTTTTCCTGTACACTTCCTTCTTTCCTACATAAAGGAAAACAGGATTTTGTTTCAGTAAGTAGAATGTAAAGCGCTATCCAGCAGGTCAATTTAATGTGGGATTGCTCTATGCTGATTGGCAAGAATACACTTCTGCTTGTTATTCTTAGGTTTTGATGATATTCTCTTACTGTGAGAAATGAGCACTGCCAAGAAGAGATGAAGACATGGCTTAGCTATGAAGGGCAAGTACAAAAGGCTGACAATCCAGGAAAAATACACTGCAAAAAATTCAGACAGGAGACAGATTCTCCTGAGCTGTGTGTCAGCTGGGGTGCCCAAAGACTTGTGGTTTCCTGGAAAGGCACCCACACAGATTTCGTTTCCCTGCAGTGCACTCTTGTGACCCCATGGTATTTCTGGCAAGTGCCCATCACATGCCTGCCAGCAGCTGCATGTGTGAAACACAACAATCAGATGTGCTGCCAGTCTGGGGAGCCTGAAGTTTTCCTGAGGCAGGAGCCTGAAGATATTGAGGTAATGGTCAGGAAGCATCATCCCAGAAAACCATCTTTAACAGGGCTAGACTCAGAGCTGGCATTTCTCTCCTCTCCCAGAGTCTACAGGTGCAATTGCAGGTGCTGATGGAGTAGCCGGCATCGCCTGGTACATGGCACAGAGGGGGAATGGGAAGGGGATGTGGTGCTGACACCACTGAGGTAATGGCAGCAGAGCAGGTATCTCCTCTCCTGCTGCTGCCAGAGAGGCGGGTAATTACCATATCCATTTTAGAAATGAAGAAACTAAAGCAGAGTGCATAGGCGGAAGGGGAGAGTTTTAGGAATATGTGGGTGTCTGAGATGCAAATGCTTTGGGAAACACCACGTTGCGCCTGATTTGCATTTGTAGGCAGCTAAATACTTGTACTGATCTGACCCACAGGGCTGTGTGTGAGGGTGCAGGGAACAGGGTGAGCTCTCCACGCTTCCTCGCTGGGGATCCCTCAGTCCTGGTAGTGCCTGGGCCAGTCACTCCCCTCCTTTGGATCTGCTCCAGGGATAAGTGTTCCTGGGTTCCCCCAAATGGCAGCAATGATGGGATGGCATGGGATGGGATGATGTTTCCCTCTTCACTCTGTAAGGGCAGACCACACTGGCAGCCCTTTAGATTCTCCCAGCTTCAACTCCATGCTAGATTTTCTCTTTCAAGTAGAAATCTATTTCAAAACTCAGCAGATTTATTTGGCTTCAGAACCTATTGATTTTCCCTGCTTGAATATTGCCCCTACCCAGGCTGAATGCTGCTTATCACCTGCCAGGTGCTGTTGCTGCTCCTGGGCAGGAGGCAGAGCTGATGCCTGCTGCTTGCCTCTCCCAGTCCCTGCAGGACTTTGGACATTCCTTTTTATGATGATGATGTAAGTGTTGAAAACTATCACCTGAGTTGAACTGCAAAAGAGTGAGGGAGTTTACTTCAGTGGAAAAACAGATTATAATTATCGGTAACAGACTCAGCAACTGTGTATACAATCATTTCCTCCTGAAGACTTTGGTACACCTGAGCAGAGAAACTTCCTGGTTTCTCCGCAAAGAAGAGTTATTATTAATAATAACTCTTAATATATTATTTGTATTTAATATATTAATTATATTAATAATAAAGATGATTTATTATTAATGAACCATCCTGTTCCTAACCCTCATTTCCCAGTTTTCAGTATACCTGTGGCATTATTTTCTCTAGACAAACAGCCAGAGCCCACCTCAGATTTTTTGGGGAACTTTGAGGGTCAACTTTGTTAAACGTCAAGAACACTTTTTCAGCTGCAGCCAAAGGCTTTTCCTGTCTTTCTGACCCAAACTGGTGGGTTTCCTAACTTTGTCATGGCTCTGAAGTCCACCTGCAGGCATCTGCTCAATTGTTTCTGTTGGAGCATGGTCCTGCCATTTTCCCAGAGGGCACCTAGACAAGCAGTAGTGCCCTTTTGATGTGCTTTCCCACTTTCTTTTTCCATACAAGCAAAGGAACAAAGGTCTTCACTCCCAGGGCTTAGATTCATCTTCATGTGTCAGGAAATGCAAGATTGCAAAATACTGGGGTTTTTTTCAAGAGTCTTTACCATAACAGTGATACAAATATTTTAATTGACTTCCTTGTGCTGTGTGGCCTCAGTACAATATTTGAATGAGAGTATCCTTTCACTCATGGCCACTGGCATCAGTCCAAAATGCAAGTCCTTTTTCTGCAAGTAATATTAAGATGATTTAAAACCAAATCAAGCCAAAACAAAACAGCAAGAAAACTTGAAAAAATTATTCCATTTTTCTTTTTGGAAAAATAAAAAAGTATAAAACAAGTGTGTGAGCAACATGATGGAAAAGCACAGCCTCTGTGTGGGATGGGCGTCTGTCACAGGTGTGTAAGTACCATGCAGAAGAAGCCAGAGCAGTCAGCCCTGCTGTGAACAGTGGATGGCACAAGTTGCCATGCAGAAGCCTCACACCAGCGCAGGGGGGAAAATGAAAGGACCCCCTGGTTCAACTGGAAGTCGTCAAAGAGGCTGATCGTCAACTGGGCAGCGTGATCAGTGGAGGAGCTCTTGAGAAATGTGTGCTGCAACCTCTAGTATTTCATCTCTTATCAGATTTGAGTCAGTGTCTTTCATGGCACAGTTAATGTTGCGAGGGAAGGTGGTTTCAGTAATAATGTGTTTTGTTCCACTGACCTCGTTTTTATTGAATGTCTTGTCTTGGATCTTTTGCTATTGCTAATGCGTGTTGCTACAATGCCAAGAAGATGCCAATTAGAAAACCAGTGAGGTCTTTTCACACCACTTTCCCCAGCTCTTTTCCTAGGATTCTCCAACCTTTAAAATCAAATTACATGTATGCCTAAATACTTACTCCCCAGGGGACTGGCTGTTTTGAAGATTACCTGTCCTGCAGGAACCAGTGTTTGTGTTACGTGGGTTCAGTGTCACCGTGGGAGTGTCCAGGAGAGCTGGCACTTACCTCTTCATTCACTGTGGCTGGAATACAGAGATGCTTGGGCAGGATGAACTGTGCCCTGAGAACAGATGAGTGAGCCTTGGCTCAGTGGCCTTCACATCTCTCAGGTCCCCTGTGACGGGTTAGAGGCCATGGTGGGTCTGGAGGTGGTGCAGTTGGGAATGAAAGCCCTGACCATGGAGAAGGGGTGCTTCAAGTGTACATCTCTTCCTGGATGTTTTTTACCCCCCCTGATATTTAGATATATTTCTTTCTTGCATTTCATATCCATAATTTCTTCTTGCCTTTTTCACTTTGTCTTGTTTGAAGCCTCTCTGCATGGACAAAGGAACAGAGCTAGCATCTTCCCTCTCCCTTTCCTGGGGCATGGCTTGCATTATACTTTTCCTTCAGTTCCTGAGTGAATTTACTGTCAAGCAAAAGTGGGTGAAAACGCACCAAGAGCAGTTATGTTTAGCTGAGTATCAGTCATAAATTTACTTGCTTTCAGGGCTGTCATTCAGAAGTTCATGACAGAGCAGTGACAACACTCCTTGTTGGATCTCAGGGTCAGAAGAAGCTGCAACCCCCTTCTCAGGAGGAAAGACAAGCACAAGTTGAAACACCCAAGCTGCAATCAGTGGCAGAACACCACTCCAGGAAGGATCACGCCTCATCAGCAGGTGTTAGCTTTCTAAGGCACCTCAAGTACCCTGCCAGAGTAATTAGTAGTGATCTGAATCAGACATCGCTATGTACACGTCTGTCTACAATGGTGACATATTTCCTCATACATCTGCAGTCAACAGCATTTTTGAGGTGGATACACTCCCTAGCCCGCAGTAATCCCCTGCCTTGTGCTTGTTGTCGTTCTGCACAGGAGTGTTTGTCCCAGATAGATCCTCCTGTTTTCTCTGCATTTCTCTGGGATCCCAGGCTTGCTGGGGGCATGACTGAAAAGTGAAGGGCAAAGCTGGAGGGAGATGTATTTAGTTTAGCTGGGCCGAGCCAGGCATTGCATCTACCAAAGAAAAGAGCAGCTTTTGATCCCACTGTGTTTATATTTGTTTTGAAGAAAAAAAATGGGCAGTTTATTTGTTGCAACATGCTCACTTCACTCTCTGCTCCAGTAGCTGGGTAAACACTTCCCAGTCAAACCCTTACATTTCCCTTTAGAAAAAGCTGGAAAATCAGGGATATAGTGTTGTTCTTTCACCAATAAATATTAATAACATGCAGCATGGACCCTGCCTTTTCTCTGACTACTCCATAAAATACTGTGGCATAGGTGTAACAACAGTTGATCAGGTCCAGACACCGCCTCTCACTCCGAGCAGCCAGGCTGAGGTCATGTCTCAGTTAATTTGATTTTATTAATTTGTTCTTTAGTTATTTGCTTTCACAAAAGTCTTGTAATACGTGATGGAAGGACAGGGGAAATTCACCACTGCACTTTGTACGTTCTTCCTGCAGGAAGGGTCCACAGGGGGTGTGGGTGCCCCTCGCCCTTTTGCAGTGCTGGCCAAGGACAGTCCTCAGGCCTCCTGAGACCCACAGGAGCATGTACATGGGAAAGGCAGAGCCCTCCCAACCTGGCAGGAGACGAAGGATGAGAGCCCTCCTTTCCTAGAAGTGAGCTGTGGAAACTTAGGCCCTATGGAGCCAGCAGCTGGGGCAGGATGAGGGGTGTGGGTGAGAGGGAGGGAGATGCAGACCAGCAGTACCTGTTTGTGCTACTTCACCTGTGACTGCTCATGCAACTCTTCAGACCTACCTTTGTGCTTCATTTTCTAAATCATCCCCCAAGATCTCAAGTAAACTCGCTAGTCTCACCCTGGCTAGGGCCAGCCCTCCCATCTATGCCCTCTGTGCCAGCCAGGCACCGTCTCCTTCCCCAGAAAGCTCCCTTCCCTCTGCCAGCCTGTGAAGGCTGCCCACACCAGAAGTGCACACTGGTTCCATCCAGGCTGCCTTTCCCCACCTCAAGCATATCGAATGAAATGTGGGCACCTGCACATAGTGGTGTGATTTAGTTCAGCCTCCAGTACTGTCATGCTTCCAGGATTACTGTGGCTTTCATGGTGCTCCCAGGAGGTGCATGGACGTGTGCAAGGTGTCCTGCAGAACTTCCCAAGCTTTGGGCAGTTGAATGGTTTGCTAGAAAGTGGAATATCGCAATCCTGCCCTTGGGTGGGATGGGATCCCATTCTCTGTTGCTTGTTCCCAGCATGGACTATGTTTGCCTGCAGTGGTGGTAGACCAGATTTATTCATGTACCTCCTGTCTTGTGTTTCATTTGCTTTGGCAACTCTCTAACTCCTGGTCATGGTGGGACACCACTGTGTGCCCAGCCACTGGGATGACTGCCAGGACAGTGATAACTCACCTTGTCTCTAGAGGGTGGCTCAGATTACAGCCAAAGAAAACATACAATGTGCTTCGCTGGTCTCCAGGCCCAACACTTGTATGTGACATGTTACCTGCTAAGTACTCCCACATGACTCATGACCCCCAAAATAATAAAAACCTAATGGGTACACTGGCCTACAAGGCGTTACTTGCTTGCTGTTATTGTCCAGGGCTGCTGACTGCTGCTGAAGGATTTCTACTGTGTAATTACAGTCCAGCCTTAGCAGCTCTGCCAGTCCGAATGGTGCTGCTGAGTGGTGTATGTGCTTATTGCTTCTAAGAACGTGACTCCAGAAGATAATTACATGCACAGGAAGAAGACAGGATAGAAACCTGATTGGGAGGATAAGGAGAACCTGCTTTGTGCCATCATAGGATTACATGCAAGAGTGTAGTATTGTCTGAAGGGAGAAGAGTCGAGATACCATCGGCTACTCCTGTTACTACACCCCAGAATTCATCAAGGGCTGAAGACAAAGAGCCAGTTAATTATTTATGACATATGCATAAAAGGGGGAGGCAGGAAAACACAGAGGTCTATTTCATCATTTTTCAGCCTAGCGAGGCTTATTGGTTCACGTTAACCAGCTCTTCTTCTTTTAAATCTAATTTTGAAATTGGCCAACATGCTTTTCCCCTCTGGCATTGGTCAGGCCAGTGGTAAACTCAGATTTCTGCTCTCCTTGCTTAATTGGTACCTGTGAACCTAGGGTTTATTTTGCCTGCTTGCTCCAGCTTGTCTCAGGCCTTAATTGCTAGGTCTCTGGGGGAAGGCTTGTGCTGTATAACGGGCCAGTGTTCTACAAATGGCTCAGCTCTTCCCCTTGGAAGAAGCTGATTCATCAACACGGAAACATTTTGCACAATGGTCTTCACTTCACTTAGATTTCCAGTTAAAAGAATGACTCATTTTGATATGGCCAAAAATGTTTTCTCTCGTCTCATGTTGCAGTGTGGTGCACCAGACCTGCCCGGCAAGCTGGGGGCTGTGCTTCCCCAGAGGAAGTGGGGGATTGTGCCCGAACACAGGTACAATTCTGTGTTGCATCCGTCACTGTGTGAAACTCCTCTACCTTCAGTAAGGCTGAGAGCTGATGGGAACAGAGTTGAGCTTCAGGATGTTGTCCTGTTTTTTGCTAAGCCTTCTGTTTTAACCTTGGAGTCAGAGAATTTTCACACAGTTTCATGTAAACTATAGCCAATGTTTACTTAACGGTATTTTCTGGTTTTCATTCCTTTTGTGATAAGAGAAAGTTTGATGAGCATCCTTTTTCTCCAGTGGGCTTGAGGAGGACGTGACATGTCCTCCAATCCCTTGTGGAGTTGAGAATCCTATAAAGTATCAGAAATGTAAATAAAGTTTCTCTTTTCCCTCCTTTCTGCTGAACCTAGCAGGTGTGAGAGTGTCCTTTATTGTGCTTTTACCAGCACATCAGGATAGTCTCCTGCTCTTCTCAGACGTCCACCTCAACCATGGCCTTCTCCTGAGAGCTGTCATGTGGCCCTCAGGTGCCCTTTCCATCATGTGAGCAGTGTCCGTAGGCCAGTGTAACGTGCCTGCATGTGTTCCTCTGCTCAGGAACAGCTCTCGCTTTGCCTTAGAGCATTTTGTAGTAAGACTGAAGCAACTCCATCCTAGGGAAGGAGTGTCTGACTAAATTCCTTTCTCTGTCAATTACTTGTTCTGCTCCTGACTGTACCCCCTTTTTTAGACCCATTTCCCAAGAGCTCTTTCATTGCTGCATAACAGCAAGTTTTTAATGAGCACATTGTTGTTGGGATTCACAGAGCAGGCTTTGTGCTGCTTCTGAAGAAAGTACATTTGGTAGAGATTATTTTTCTGGAATGGTTTAATGGAGAGGAAACTGAATGTGCCCCCATGGTGGTTTTCTTTCAGGATGAAACTGCCAGAAGGGCTAGAGCGAAAGCCAGCCTGGCCCCTGCACCTGTGAGTGCTTCAGGAGGAGCTGGTGGCTGAGCTGGTCAGAGAGGCTGACTTCTTCACCAGGAGAGACAGTGGCTTGCAAATGATGCTCCCCTGTCCTCATTCCAAAGAGGTCAGCTCTGCTCTCCTTCCAGAGCACCTAGGAAAGCTGTTGGTATGTCACCATTAGTTTTCTGCTTGTGCAGCATGCTTTGTTTGTTGTTTTTTAAGCAGTTCCAGCTACGGCCTGGTGGATGGGCAAGGTGAGCAGTGTGCTGTGGAACAGAAAATGGTGTCAGTCGGAGAGCATGGGGTGGCAAACCACATTACAAACTCAGCTGTAGTCATCGAAGTCTGCTAGTTTTCAGAAAGGAGCCAGCTCATTCCTGTCTATTGTAGCTACTGAGAAATGAGCTAGGGGAGAGAAGGTGAATTTTGAGTATGATGGACACCACAGCATGCAACTCGGCCAGGGATTCTTCCCTCCCAGGTCAGCCTGAGCAGAAATTATTGGGAACTGGACATTGCTGCAGGTGTGATGGCTTTTTGCTCTTGTTCCTAGTGTGCATGTTGGACACATCAGCTGGGAGTCCAAGCAAAAAGAACCAGAGGCAAAGGAGTAAGAGACACAACATCCTCCTCATCCTCGGTGGCATCCTGTTTGTCTGAGCCCTGAAAAGATGGCTAAAACCTCCTGCATACCTGATGAGTGGTTAATTGACAAAATTGGAACAGGAGTCTTTATGTTTAAGGGACCCAAAAGTCAAAAACATGTCACTTCTTATTTCAGGAAGTCATGGGCTGAGCAGCTGAACTTATATGAACTTTCCCTCAGCAGGGGATTTTGGCAGGAAAGTGTACTATTTAAAATTTGGTGAGTTACCGGTAGTTTGCTTCAAAAGGATCTATTCTGCCCTCAATTAATATCCTTAGATCCAAGACTTTAATTTGTTTAGGTGAACAAATGTTGTGAAATGCCTTTGTGAATCAAATCTAATCAAGTCGGTATTCCCCAGCTGGAGCCTGGAAACCTGCCCAGAGTGCAGGGCAGGGGAGAGCAGTGTGATAGGCAAGGCATGATGACAACCTGCCAGAGGAGAGCTGAAAAAGGTGGAGCAGTGAGCTGTCCCTAGCAGACAGTGATATTTCCGTGCTTTTCTTCTCTATAACGTGTGAACTCCAGGACACACTGGGTGTGTGAGTTTACTCCAGCAAGCCCGAGGCAGTTTCATTTATGCAACTGTTTGCTCAGCAGATGAGAGGCCCAGTTCTCTCTGATCTCAGTGATATTCAGAGAACAGACTCTTCTGTATCACTCTCCAGCATCCAGATGGGCATCTGCCCGATGCCAGGTGTGGATGTGTTTTGCATTTTTCCAAGCCATGTTTTTGAGGGGACTTGAAAATGAATATATGAGGCCTCTGAAGACACTTAAGAAACTACTAGTATTCAAGGGACAGGGTGAGCAGAAAGAAGAGACATGTTCCTGAGTTTTCATGCTGGATATATGGGGGTGAGTCAGCTCCAGGGCTGAGGTAACACATGCCCATGAGTCCTGGGCAACACATGCCAAGGGGTCTTGTGCACAGAGATACACAGTCCTGTCAGCCTCAGCACAGTAGCATCTGGAAGGAGGATTATTGTGCAGGGTCTCAGTGCATTCCCAAGCCTTCCTCAAGTGATCTGCCACATCACAGATCTGGCAGTGACAATTCTGGTTGTCTCCCCACAGCCAAAGTCTTGCCCTTTAACCAGGCCACTTTGGGGAAAACCAGGGATGTGATCTCTGCAGAAGTTTGTGTCTGTGGTGCAGCTCCACAGCAGCATCATGTACCAGCAGTGTCTGCAAGCAGCAGTGTGCTCCTCAGAGACACTGGCAGCCCTGGCGTGTGGCTCCCACAGGGCAGGCTGGCCACACAGAGAAAGCCGCAGCTGCAAATTGGCATTTCGGGATGTGCTGATGTATCTCTCCTGTACTGATCTGCACAGCTGGAGTGACCAGCTTGACTTGACTCAATGCTAATCCGAGAGGCAGCAAGGAGCCTTCTTGTCCTGCCATGTCTCCTCATGGGAGTCCATGGTGCTGGCAGTACAGCACCATCCGGCACCAGCACTTACCACATGCTTATTAATGGGAAAATTAGGAGAAATGTACCTGGCACGTCCGTTGTGCCGGGCATCATGGGGCTGGCAGCCTGCAGGAAGTGCCGTGGTTCACAAAGTGGAATGAGAAGAGAACATCAGCTCACCTCTCCTTTGCAGCAGTCAAACAAGCAGGTGTGTCCTCTGGCTGAGCATGGTGCCCCCACACTGTGTTGAGTGCAGGGGTCTCAGGTCTTCTGGGGAAGGCAGGG